>NW_026464804.1:0-13873 GCF_026875155.1 Cherax quadricarinatus
TCGAGCTTTTTCAACATTTTAAAGTATATTACATATTTTTCAAAAAGCCCATAAAATTTCGAAGAAATTCAGAAATGATTTTGAATATTTCATATATATTTTTAAAAAATACCAAAAGCATTGAAAAAATCGAAAAAAATGGCAAAATGATGTTTTACTGCATATTTCGACGATTTGGAGCATTTAGAGCACTTTTCAAACAAACCTTTGTTTTTAGCTAAAATACATGGATTTTCACACTTGAAATATGGATTGACACAATACTACACTAAAATATCACATTTAAGTTACTTTCGGCATAAAATTCAATTCCATCAGTAATTCTGATAAAAAAGTTTGAAAATTCATGAATTTTAGCTAAAAAATCAGGTTTGTCTGAAAAGTGTTCTAAATGCTCTAAATCGTCGAAATATAAAGTAAAACATCATTTTGCCATATATCTCGATTTTTTTAATGCTTTTGGTATTTTTAAAAAATACATGAAATACATGAAATAACTGAAATATATGAAATACCTGAAGGATTGAAAAAATCGAAAAATATGGTAAAATAATGTTTTACTGCATATATCGACGATTTGGAGCATTTAGAACACTTTTCAGACAAACCTGATTTTTTAGCTAAAATTCATTGATTTTCAAAGTTTTTTTTATCAGAATTACTGATGGAATTTAATTTTATGCTGAAAGTAACTTAAATATGACATTTTAGTGTAGTATTGTGTCAATAAATATTTCAAGTGTGGAAATCCATGTATTTTAGCTAAAAATTAAATTTTAATTGAAAAGTGCTCTAAATGCTGAAAATCGTCGAAATATGCAGTAAAACATCATTTTACCATTTTTTTCGATTTTATCAATGCTTCAGGTATTTTTAAAAATAGCAAAAGCATTGAAAAAATCGAAATAAATTGTATAATGATGTTTCACTGCAAATTTCGACGATTTTCAGCATTTAGAGCACTTTTCAATTAAACTTTACTTTTTAGCTAAAATACATGGATTTTCACACATGAAATATATATTGAAAAAATACTACACTAAAATGATATATTTTAGTTACTTTCAGCATAAAATTCAATTCCATCAGTGATTCTGATGAAAAAGTTTGAAAATCCATGAATTTTAGCTAAAAAATCAGGTTTGTCTGATAAGTGTTCTAAATGCTCTAAATCGTAGAAATATGCAGTAAAACATCATTTTGCCACATTTTCCGAATTTTTCAATGCTTTTGGTATTTTTAAAATAATTTGAAATATTCAAAATTAATTCTAAATTTCATCGAAATTTTAGGGCTTTTTGAAAAATATGTAATAATATACTTTAAAATGTTGAAAAGCCTCGAAAATTTCAATTCCATTATTAGTTCTGATAAAAAAGTTTGAAAACCCATGAATTTTAGGTAAAAAATTAGATTTGTCTGAAAAGTGTTCTAAATGCTCTAAATCGTCGAAATATGCAATTAAACATTATTTTGCCACATTTTTCGATTTTTTCAATGCTTTTTTTATTTTTAAAAATACCTGAAGCATTGAAAAAATCGGAAAATATGGCAAAATGATGTTTTGCTGCATATTTCGACGATTTGGAGCATTTAGAGCACTTTTCAAACAAACCATTCTATTTAGCTAAAATATATGGATTTTCAACCTTGAAATATATATTGGCACAACACTACACTAAAATGTTATATTTAAGTTACTTTCAGCATAAAATTCAATTCCATCAGTGATTCCGATAAAAAAGTTTGAAAATTCATGAATTTTAGCTAAAAAATCAGGTTTGTCTGAAAATTTTTCTAAATGCTCTAAATCGTCGAAATATGAAGTAAAACATCATTTTGCCATATATCTCGATTTTTTTCAATGCTTTTGGTTTTTTTTAAAAAAAATATAGGAAATATATGAAATACCTGAAATATATGAAATACCTGAAGGATTGAAAAAATCGAAAATTATGGTAAAATGATGTTTTACTGCATATTTCGACGATTTGGAGCATTTAGAACACTTTTCAGACAAACCTGATTTTGTAGCTAAAATTCTTGGATTTTCAAACTTTTTTATCAGAATTATTAATGGAATTGAAATTTTCAAGGCTCTTCAACATTTTAAAGTATATTACATATTTTTCAAAAAGCCAATAAAATTTCGAAGAAATTCAGAAATAATTTTGAAAATTTCATATATTTTTTAAAAATTAAAAAATTTAATTGAAATTTTCGAGGCTTTTCAACATTTTAAAGTGTATTACATATTTTTCAAAAAGCTTATAAAATTTCGATGAAATTCAGAAATAATTTTGAATATTTCATATATTTTTTAAAAATACAAAAAGTATTGAAAAAATCGAAATATGTGGCAAAATGATGTTATACTGCATATTTCGACGATTTAAAGCATTTAGAACACTTTTCAGACAAACCTGATTTTTTAGCTAAAATTCATGGATTTTCAAACTTTTTTATCAAAATTACTGATGTAATTGAATTTTATGCTGAAAGTAACTTTAATATGACATTTTAGTTTAGTATTGTGTCAATATATATTTCAAGTGTGAAAATCCATGTATTTTAGCTAAAAAGTAACGTTTGTTTGAAAAGTGCTCTAAATGCTCCAAATCGTCGAAATATGCATTAAAACATCATTTTACCATATTTTTCGATTTTCAGCCTTTAGAGCACTTTTCAATTCATTCTTACTTTTTAGCTAAAATACATGGATTTTCAAAATTGAAAGATTTATTGACACAATACTACACTAAAATGTCATGTTTAAGTTACTTTCAGCATAAATTCAATTCCATCTTTATTTCTGATCAAAAAAGTTTGAAAATCCATGAATTTTGGGTAAAAAATCAGGTTTGTCTGAAAAGTGTTCTAAATGCTCTAAATCGTCGAAATATGCAGTAAAACATCATTTTGCCAAATTTTTCGACTTTTTCAATGCTTTTGCTTTTTTTTAACAAAATATATGAAATATTCAAAATTATTTCTGAATTTCCTCGAAATTTTACGTGCTTTTTGAAAAATTTGTAATATACTTTAAAATGTTGAAAAGGCTCGAGAATTTCAATTCATTCAGTAATTCTGATAAAAAGTTTGAAAATCCATGAATTTTAGCTAAAAAAATCAGGTTTGTCTGAAAAGTGTTCTAAATGCTCCAAATCGTCGAAATATGTAGTAAAACATCATTTTACCATATTTTTCGTTTTTTTTCAATGCTTCATGTATTTTTAAAAATAGCAAAAGCATTGAAAAAATAGAAAAATATAGTAAAATGATGTTTTACTGCATATTTAAACGATTTGAAGCATTTAGAGCAATTTTCAAACAAACTATTCATTTTAGCTAAAATGCATTGATTTTCACACTTGAAATATATATTGACACAATACTACACTAAAATGTCATATTGAAGTTACTTTCAGCATAAAATTCAATTACATCAGTAATTCTGATAAAAAATTTGAAAATTCATGAATTTTAGCTAAAAAATCAGGTTTGTCTGAAAAGCGTTGTAAATGCTCTAAATCGTCGAAATATGCAATGAAACATCATTTTGGCACAATTTTTTATTTTTTTCAAAGCTTTTGGTATTTTCAAAAATATATGAAATATATGAAATACCTGAAGCATTGAAAAAATCGAAAAATCTTGTAAAATGATGTTTTAATGCATATTTCGACGATATGGAGCATTTAGAATACTTTTCAGAGAAACCTGATTTTTTAGCTAAAATTCATGGATTTTTAAACTTTTTTATCAGAATTACTGATGGAATTGAATTTTATGCTGAAAGTAACTTAAATATGACATTTTAGTGTAGTGTTGCCAGTTTACCGAGTGTCTTCTTGACACCCAAATGTCCTCCAATGGGACTATTGTGAGCAAAATCAATGGCTTGTTCACGAAATGTAACTGGTAAACACAACTAGATTCTTGACTGTGGTAGAAACACTATCAGCTGACAACTTACATGTGTTTTTCTCCATCAGTACACCGTTACTATAATAGTAACAATTATCGAGATCCTTTGCTTCACTCTCAGTAACTGCTATATCTCTCAGTCTTTCCAGTGACTGATCAACAAACTGATCCTTGATTAAATCATCATGAGTTAGAAATTTAACTTTCAGTTGTGTCCTGACTAGGTTGATGACCAGGGGGAGTCAGTGTTAATGATCCTGGGCGCAGAGCGTCACTAAACAACATATTCAAGCCCAAATCATTGTCATCCACTAACTCAACAGGAACAAGGATGGTTGTTGAATCTTTGACAATAGCTCTAGTAATTTGCGCTGAGAGGAAATAAAATAGGTTTCTCTCTACAAGCTTCAATGGCAAAATTTAATCATCAGTGTTATTATCAATCACAAGTGGCTCCTTACATATACCAGCATGAAGGATATCGTTCCCTATCAACAAGTCCACTGACCTGATGGGAAATACACCACTGGATATACCCACTGAATATAACCAGTATAATAGCTTGTTTCAATTTATAAACTTTGTGCAGAGGCACTTTTATAACAGCCCCTCCATAGGCTTCTAACAAAACATCTATCTTGCAATAGTATCGTCAGTTATGGGCAGAAACATCTTCTCTTAATAACGTGAGATAACTGCCAGTGTCTCTGAAAGAAATTATCTCAGTTAAAATGTGATTCGTCAAATCCTACTTTATCTCTCGAAAAGTAAGGACTAAATCGCTGAACGAATCTTTTTGTCAGATACACTTTCTGACGCTAGTCATCTATCCTGAGTAACATTATCTAAAACAGTAGGATCAGAGGCATTGCTAGGCTTTTGGAGTCTTTGTTGCTCAGAAGAGGATACAAACTTGAGTGGGGGCGCCAGCCGCACGACTGTTTTCTCGTATCTCTTTCTAACTTATAGCAAACTCTCTAGTATGTCCTTTTTCTGTACAATAGGTACATTTAACTTTCTTCTTTTCGATACCAGATTTCTGTCTAGCCACAGAGACAGATTCAGGATTGTGAGTTTTCCTGGTAAAGGTACGGAAGTTCCAGTAGCAGGTACATCAGGCCGGCAAATGAGCAGCTGATTTAGGTTGCCAACTTCTAGGACAATCTTTAGTTACCTTGTTTCTCTGTTTTTTTAGTACGTACAAGTTTGTGAAAAATCTCGTAATTGTCAGCTAATGCTGCAGTTTCCAGAATATCCGAGGTATATGATCGATCAGATATTCTTGTTTCAGCAGGCATACAGTTGTTAAACTCTTCGTGTAGTAACAACTGAACAAGACTACCGTAGTTGTTCCCTTTGGCAGCTCAAGTCCATCTCTCAAATGCAACTTTTTTCTCACGAGCAAACTCTACAAAAGTTTGATCTTGTCGTCGTTGTAACGTACGAAATGCTCTTTGATAACTTACAGGGTAACAATTTTATAGTCTCTAGAATTTTGTTTGACAGCGTCATAACTATGTACTTGCAAATGGTAAAGCAGCCGTACAAGTTTGAGCTCTTCCCGTCAAAGCAGTATGAAAGCAATTTTTGCCCAGTGCTTACGTGGCCAGTTCAAAGCACGAGCCTGGTTCTCAAACACATCAAAATATGTGTCTAAGCCCACTTTCAAAAAAATTAGGAACAATGGATGCAGCTTTCTGCACATTAAATGTGTCCTGTGATCTATCAGTCTGTTGTCTTAACAGACGAACATTTTCTCTTTGGAAATCTTCTTCGTTCAATCTCCTCTGTGCCTCTATTTGTGCAGTCTGCAACATAATGAGGCGTTCAAACCTCTCAAATTGTTCCTGAGAGATAGGAACCAGTAGGTAATGGAGGAGTAGGGAAATTAACGTGGTCTGGACCGGTCCTTAGGTCGGACACTTGGTCCAGCCGTCTCTAGAGAGTCGAGATCTGGTCTAAGGGTAAGTAGATACAGGTGTTTGTATACACCGTACTAGTATTAGGCTGTGTCCATACTAACAGCTATACTCTGTACTAATGTGTCAGTGAGGGAAGGAGCGAGCGAGAACTGAGCTTCACTAGGCTCGGACACTAGGCTCACTGCTGCTCTAGTTGCTCTTTCATCAACTTCAAATAGAGCCATACTTCCTAATTGTGACACTAGGCTTTCTGAATCTGAATCATAATCAGACATCTCTGTATGAGCAGGAAACAATATATCTTTAATTAATGCTCTGACAGTTTCTGCGGTGTAATTCCTGTTATACGTCACACCGAGATATTTGGCTACTTGCCAACACGTCTGAAGTTTTAAAGTACTTAACTCAGACAAAGTCAGAGTATCAATTAACTGTTTCACTTTGGCATACATCACGAAAATAATTGTACTACGAAAAGAGTGGGTTATTGGGGAAAATATAATCCTAAATAGGAATTTTTAGTGTTTGGTTGTCTTAGAGTTAGAACTCATAAACAGTATTCCATCTCCTTGGATCAAGAGACTCAGTCAGGTACAAACATCCACCTGGTATGTTGTACAAGACTAAACTCAAAGTTTTTCAGATTAGGAAAAATACTCAAAGTGTTTGAATCATAGAAGTTACTAATATGTCAAACAGGACAATTTCTCCCACACCCTTTGGGTCAAAAAGCAAACCCGGACAGTTTTTCTCCAACACCTTGGATCAAGAGCATCCCGACAGGCCCCATTTGTTACAAAAAACGCGATTCTAAAAGCTTAGAGATCTCCAGTGAATACTAGAAAGGACTGCCCTCTAGCATCCAGCCTGTTACTGGTTTTCGTAACAAGTAGTCAGTATCCTTGCCAATTATCCATTAAATTTCAGTATGGTTCAATAGTGCTTTAGGATTACAACTGTAGGCTACTAAAATAGAGAATTAAAATTAATAAATTTATTAAGTAGTAAGTTGTCTAGAGGTATATTATCAAATTAAATTAATTACAGCAATCAAAATAAAATCAATCTCTCGAGTTCAATATTATTTTGCTGAAAAACACATATCACATTTATAATTCTTTAAATACCGTCAGGTACATTAACATTTAATAAGATATTACAAAAATGTACAAGTGTTTTGTATGCGTATAAGTGCTCTTAAGTAGTTAGCTGTGTCTCAAGACTCGAATTAGACTTAAACAAGTGACTGACAAAGTCCTCAAATAAACTAACTTCTTGACCGACTGGGAAAACCCGAACAGTCTGCTTGAACAACAAAGAATGCTAAGCCCAAAAAAGCAATGCAATATCAAGCGACTGCGACACAGAATCAGGAACTGGGAAATAATATAACGACACTAAGTAGGACCATCAGCAGATCCTCCACAAGTTACAAAACTCCCATAAAACTGAATCTACGTTCAGCATAGGAAAAAACTGTGGGCTGTGACAAAAACACAGGAACCCGTACCAAATTAGGTCAGAAGCTATAGCTTGGGACCTGAGATGTTCAGAGTGTCTAAAAAGACACACAACCTCAGTACAACGTCGAAAATCACTAAGTCTTTAAAATGTTCTGTGAACAAAGTTCTACAGAACTAACAAGAATAATGAGACAGACAATCCCGTCCAACCAGCAAGCGAGTCTCCAGCAGACTGTCAGACAGACAATCTGTCCAACCAGCAAGCGAGTCTCCAGCAGACTGACTACTTCACGAGAGGTGAGGACACCCCCCCCTCGATCCCCGTGATAGCTACGTGGACAACTGCAGCTCAGAAGCCGGCAGTATAACGAGCGACAAGCGATAATTACAGTAGTTTGATAATCAAGCCTAACTGAGCACATTTTATATACATCCTAACAACATAAGCTAAATAACAATATAAGTCAAATAATAATATAAAGTCATACATTTACGATTTAGCTATTATCGCAAATATAAGCAATATAAAATATAAAGAAAAATAATATACATTATATATACATAATAATCATTGTAACCCATTTCAGGGGTTGCAACAGTGGTGGTGGTGGTTGTGGTGGGATGGTTTGGGGATGGTGGTGGTGGGGGTGGTGATGGTGGTGGTGGTGATGGTGGGTGGTGGGGGTGGTGGTGGTGATGGTGGTGATGGTGGTGGTGGGGTGGTGGTGGTGATGGGGGGTGGTGGTGGTGATGGTGGGTGATGGTGGTGATGGGGTGGTTGGGGATGGTGGTGGTGGTTGGTGATGGTGGGGGGGTGGTGGTGGTGGTGGTGGAGGTGATGGTGGTGGTGGTGGTGGTGGGGGTGGTGGTGATGGGGGTGGTGATGGTGATGATGGTGGGGGTGGTGATGTTGGTGGTGGTGGTGGTGGTGGTGATGGGGGTTTTTGGTGGTGTGGTGGTTGTGGTGGTGGTGATGGTGGTAAATGGTGGTGGTGGTGATGGTTGTGGTAATGGTGGGGGATGGTGGTGGTGGTGGAGGTGATGGTGGTGATGGTGGTGGTGGTGGTGATGGTGTGATGGTGGTGGTGGTGGTGGTGGTGATGGTGGTGGGGGGTGATGGTGGTGGATGGCGTGGTGGTGATGGGATGGTTGGTGGTGGTGGTTGTGGTGGGTGGTGATGGTGGTGGTGGTTTGGGGTTATGGTGGTGGTTTATAGTGGTGGTGGTGGTGATGGTGGTGGGGTGGTGATGGTGGGGTGGGGTGGTGGTGACGTTGGTGTGGGGGTGGTCGCGGGTGGTGAGTGGTGGTGGTGGTGGGGGTGGTGGGGTGGTGTGGTGATGGGGTGGTGATGGGGGTGGGGGTGGTGGGGGGGTGATGGTGTTGTGAGGGGGTGGGGGTTGTGATGGTGGGTTGTGGTGGTGGTGGTGATGATGGTGGTGATGGGGGGTGATGGTGGTGGGGGTGGTGGTTTGTTGAAACCCCCTAATGGGTTAAATGATTATTATTAAAAGTAATGTAATTATCTTTTCATAAAATTTTTTTAAAATTTGCTTATATTTGCGATAATAGCTAAATCAAATGGTAAAACTTATATTATTATTTGGGACCTTTTTTATATTGTTTTTTTTAGTTTGTTGTTAGGATGTTAAAAATTTGCTCGAGGCTTGTTTTTTAAATTTTCTGTAATTATCGTTGTCGTGTTTTTTCCCCAAACTGAAAGACTGTACAGTGGGGGGGGGGGGGGGGGGGGGGGGGGGGGGGGGGGGGGGGGGGGGGGGGGGGGGGGGGGGGGTTTGTATGGGGTTGTGTCAATAGCACTTGATATCTCAGGTCCTTAGCATAGCTTCTGACCTAATTTTGTACTGGTTCTGTGTATTGTCACAGTCACAGTTTTCCTATGCTGAACAAGATTAGTATTATGGGAGTTTTGTAACTTTGGGAGGATCTGCTATGGTCCCTACTTTGTGTTATATTTTTTCCCCCATTCCGATTCTGTGTCGCAGTCGCTTGAATTGCATTGCTTTTTGGGCTTAGCATTTTTTGTTGTTCAAGCAACTTTGGGGTTGCCTCGGTCAAAAAGTTAGTTTTTTTTGAGGCTTTGTCAGTCCTTTTTTAAAAGCCTTTCATCTTGAGACATAGCTAACTATTTAAAAGGGAGCACTTACACACTAACAACATTGTACATATTTGTAATATTTTAATTAAAGTTAATGTACCTACGGTACTTAAAAATTTAAATAAATGTGATATGTGTTTTTCCACAAAATTTGAACTGAGAATTGATTTTTTTTTGATTGCGTTTTTAATTTAATTTGAAAATATACCCAAAAAAACTTACAAATTAAAAAATTTATTAAATTTTAATTCTTCTAGTTAGAGCCCCCCTTTGAATCCAAAAGCACTATTGAACCATACTAAATTTTAATGGAAAATTTGGACAAGGATACTGACACTTTTACGAAAACCCAGTAACGGCTGGTGCAGAAGGGCAGTCCTTTCTAGTATTCACGGAATCTCTAAGCTTTTAGAACGCTTTTTTAAAACAAAGGGGGCCTGTCCGGGATGCCTTGCCAAGGTTTTTTGCAGAAATTGCCATTTGACATACTATAACTCTAGATCAAACACTTAGTATTTCCTAATCTGGAACTTTGATTTTAGTCTGTACAACTACCAGGTGGATGTATTACCTGACTGAGTCTCTTGATCGAAGGAGATGGAAATACTGTTTATTTCTAACTCAAAACATCCAACACTAAAATTTTCCTTTTTGGGGATTTATTTTCCCCATAATCACTCTTCATAAACAATTATTTATTGATGTATCCAAAGTGAAAATTAATTGATACTCTATTTTGTCTGAGTTAAGTACATTAAGTACATTAAAACTTCAAAACTGGTGCAAGACCAGTATCCGGTGTGCTATAACAAATTTACACAGCTGAAACGTCAGAGCATTAATTAAAGATATATTGTTTCCTGCTTACAAGAGTGATTTTGATTCAGATTCAGAACCCTGTGTCAAAATTTGGGAAAGTTGGCTCTATTTGAAGTAGATGAAAGAGCAACTAGACAGAAGGAGCCTGTGTCTAGCCTGTTTTACTCAGTTCTGCTCACACCTTCCCCCTCACTGACACTATGTACAGATAAGCTGGTTGACAAAGCCTCACGCTGTACTGTGTATATAACCCTGTATTTTACTTATCCAGACCAATCAAACACCTAGAGACGGTAAAACCAAAAGTGTCCCCCCTAAGGACCGTCCAGACCTTTTAATTTCCCTACCCCCATTCCCACTGGTCCTATCTCTCAGGAACGTTTGAGATTTTTGGAACGCCTCATTATGTTCAGATGCACAAGAGGAATTGAACAAGAAATTTCCAAAGAGAAAATGTTTTGTTTTAAACAACAGACTGATATATCACAGGACACATTTAATGTCGAAAGCGCATCCCCTGGTTTTTCCCAAGTTTTTTGAAAGTGATTAGACCCTATTTTGATGTGTTTGAGAAAACCCGCACGTGCTATGAACGGCCACGTAACATGGGGGAACATTGCTTCATCGCTTTGACGGAAAAAGCTCAGACCTGTACTGCGCTTTTCCATTTGCTAAGTACATTTTGTTATGACCTGTCAAACAAACTATTCTAGAGACATATAAAATTTTTTATCTGTAAGTTACAAAGAGCATTTCGTAGTTACAAAGACGACAAGATCAAACTTGTTAGAGTTTTTCTTTTGTGAAAAAAGTTGCATTTGGAGGATGGTCTAGAGCTGCCAAATGTAACAATACACAGCCTTGTTTTAGTTGTTACACACCGAAGATTTTTTAACAAAATGTATTCTGCTGACATACAAGAATATCTGATTCCATATACATCTCAATATTCTGGAAACTGCAGCATTAGCAGACAATTATGAATTTCCCCCAAACTTTTACGTGCTAAAAAAAAAAAGAAAAAGGGAACTAAAGTTGCCTAAAGTTGGCAACCCCAAACAGCTGCTCATTGCCGGCCTGATATACCTCTACTGAAAAATTTTCGACCTTTACCAGGAAAACTCACAAACCCGAAACTGTCTCTGGGGAGACAGAAATCTGGTACGAGAAGAATAAATTAAATGTACCATTGTAACAGGAAAAGGGGAACAGAGAGTATTGCTAAAATTGAAAAAATCGAGAAACAGTCGTGGGGCTGGCCCCCCCATCAAGTCGTATCCTTTCCGAGCAACAAAGGCACCAAAATCCTAGCAATTCCCTGTCCTACTGTTTTAGATAATGTTACTCGGAAGATGACTAGCGTCAGAAAATTATCTACGAAAAGATTCGTTTTAGCATGACCCTTTCTTTTTTGAGAGATAAAGTAGGATTACAATCACATCTAACGAGATAAAAATTTCTTTTCAAAAACAAAGGGAGTTACTCACGTTATTAAGGAAGATGTACTGCCCCTAACTGACGATACCTATTGCAAGATAGATGATTGTTAGAAGCCTATGGAGGGCTGTTATAAAAGTGCCTCGACAAAATTTTAAATTGAAACAAGCTATTATACTGGTTTTTATTTTAGGGGTATATCCAGGGGGGTATTTCCCATCAGGTCAGGGACTTGTTTATAGGGAACGATATCCTTCATGCTGGTAATGTAAAGAACCCCTTTTGGGTTTAAATAACACTGATGATAAATTTGCCTTTTAAAATGTAGAGAAAACCTATTTTATTTCCTCTCAGCGCAATTACAGAGCTATGTCAAAGATTCAACAACCATCCTTGTCTCCTGTTGATTAGTTATGACAATGAATTGGGGTGAATATTTTTTATGCGCTCGCGCCCCGGAAAATTAACACTGACTCCCCCCGTCACAACCTAGTCAAGACCAACTACTTAAATTTCTAAATCAGATTATTTAATCGGATCGTTGTTGATCAGTAAATGGGAAAACTGAGAGATATAGGTTACGAGATGAAAAAAGGATCTCGATAATTTTTCTATTAATAACGGGGTACTGTGGAGAAAAAACATGAAGTTGTCAGCTGATAGTGTTTCTACCCCAGTCAAGAATCTAGTTGTTTACCATTACATTTTTGTGAAAAACCATTGATTTTGCTCACAATAGCCCATTTGGAGGAATTTGGGTTCAAGAAGACATCGGGAAACTGGCAAAAAAATTTTTCTTGGCCAAAAAAATGAAAAGGAAACTAAACTGATCAGTGCGATGTTGCCACTGTATCAAGTACAGGGAAAACCAGCACACACACCCTCCACCTACCCTCTCACTGGAAGCCCAGTAGCAAAATTCAGTTCACCGGACAGTGTTGTTCAGAAATTTTTTCAAAAAAGGTTTAAACATTTCTTTCCTCTGTTCCTGTTTTGAAGATCCTAATTTTTAAACTTTCCCATCTTTTTTCATATAGATGCGAGTTGTTATCAGTGGGTGCTGGCTGCTCCAAAAGTCAACATCCACGAATTCCCATCCATATGTTTCTATTCATCAAGCCAAATGACACCAGAAAAATTATGCCTAGCTCATGGGTGCCTTTGAACATTTTTGAAGAGTATTTGGGCACTTCCCCATTTTAAAATTTTTCGTAATTTTAATGCCCAAATACCTTTTGTTACTTTTTCTATGTCAAAACAGTAAAGTAACAAAACCCCCCAGCCCCTATTAAAATAAAATTACCATGTCATGTCTAATTTTTATATTTTTAAAATTTACAGTATTGTTGGTTTTAGGAGGAGACAAGTGAGGTTGAGTGAGTAATGGTGGGGGAGTACTGCTGACGCAACACTGTCCTGTCCAAACCCCCCCCCCCTTTCTACACACCTTAACTGTTTCATATAGATGTTCATACTGCCCGCATTCCCACAACCCCTACTTAAGAGTGAATGCAGTCTCCCCCTACTATTCGACCAAAACGTGCCCCCCTTTTCACGCATCCTGTCCTACACTGATGTATAAACCACGATATCAGAAATACGTACTGGACTCCCAGTTGGGGGGATTTCCCTTTTGAGGACGCTGTGAAATTGTAGAAGTGCTTTGGGACAAGAGACTCGGGTTAAATTTTTAAAAGTGAGTAACAGAAAATAATGTGAAGCATTTATGCAACTCCCCATGCACCCTCGTCGTGTTGGGGGGGGGGGGCAACCCCCGAAAGGGTTACAAGATTATTAGAAATATGAATGTATATTATTTTCATATAATTTTTTATTGCTTATATTTGCGATAATAGCTAAATCGAAAAAGTTGACTTTATATTTTATTTGACTTTTATATTGTTATTTTACTTATTTTTAGGATTATAAAAAATGTGCTCAGTTTTGGGTTGTTGTCAAACTACTGTAATTATCGCTTGTCGTCGTTATACGCCGGCCTTCTGGCTGCAGAATCCACGTAGCTATCACGTGATCGAGGGGGGGGGGGTGTCCCCCCACCTCTCCGTGAAATGTCGTCTGCTCAAGACTCGCTTGCGGGTTTGGACAATTGTCTGCTCATTATTCTTGTTAGTTCTGTAAATTTTTTCACAGAACATTTAAAGACTTTGGATTTTCGCGGACGGGGGTTT
>NW_026464805.1:2500-14499 GCF_026875155.1 Cherax quadricarinatus
AGTGAGTACAAATAGGTAAGTGCACACTGCTCATCAAAAGCCAATGGGATTTTGAGGAGATGGAGAGAGGAGACTACATAATAAGCGACTACATAATAGGAACACTTCAGACTGGAGATCCCAAGGTGGTGACTGCAGTGATGTATAACTCACCACAGAATAGCAGGAGGCCAAGGCAAAAATATGATGAGAGTAACAGAGAGATGGTTGACACACTGGCTGAAATGGTCAGAAGGTCCCATATGGGAAAGGCAAAGCTACTGGTTGTGGGTGACTTCAATCACAAAGATATCGACTGAGATAACCTGGAGCAACATGGGGGCCCAGAAACGTGGAGGGCTAAGATGTTGGAGGTGGTACTGGAAAACCTTATGCATCAACACGTTAGGGACACTAACAGAGAGGAGGGGAGAGGATGAACCAGCAAGAATGGGCCTAATTTTCACCTTGAGTAGAACAGATATTGAGGACATCACATATGAAAGGCCCCTTGGAGCTAGTGATCATGTGGTTCTGAGCTTCGAATACATTATAAAGTTACAAGTGGAGAGGGAGGTAGAAATGGCAGTGGGGACAGAGAACTGGCAGGGAAATCAGTAAATGAGATGATGGAATACGTAACAACAATGTGCAAGGAAGCTGAGGAGAGGTTTGTGCCCAAGGGCAACAGATATAATCGAAGAACTATAGAAGGCAAAGGACCCAGGAGAATAAAGAGAGAAGTCGAAGAGCAAGAAATGAATATGAAGAGGTAAGGCGGGAGGTCCAACGACAATACGAAAACGATATAGCAGCTAAAGCTAAGTCTGACCCGAAGCTGTTATACACTGTACAGTCACATCAGGAATAAAACAACAGTCATGGACCAGGTAACCAGGCTGAGGAAGGAAGGAGGGAAGTTTACAAAAAACGACCTTGAAGTATGTGAGGAGCTCAACATGAGATTCAAAGAAGTATTCACAGTGGAGACAGAAAAAACTTCAGGAAGATGGAGAGGTGGGATACACCAGCAAGTGCTGGACACGATACATGCAACCGAGGAGGAGGTGAAGAGACTGCTAAGTGAACTAGATATCTCAAAAGCTATGAGGCCGGATAACATCTTTCCATGGGTCCTAAGAGAGGGAGCAGAGGTGCGCTGTGTACCACTGACAACAATCTTCAGTATATCTATCGAAACAGGGCGACTACCTGATTTATGAAAGACATCAAATGTAGTCCCAATTTTTAAAACAGGGGACAGACACGCAACATTAAACTACAGACTAGTGTCACTGACATGTATAGTATGCAAAGTCATGGAGAAGATTATCAGAAGAGTGGTGGAACACTTAGAAAGGAATGAGCTTATAAACGACAACCAGCACCGATTTAGAGACAGGAAATCCTATGTCACAAACCTGCTAGAGTTCTATGACAAGAGAGAGAGAGAGAGGGAGGGAGGTTCTTGAACTGTAAGAAGGCTTTTGACACAGTTCCACACAAGAGATTGGTACAAAAGCTGGAGGATCAGGCAGGTATAACAAGGAAGGCATTGCAGTGGATCAGAGAATACCTGAATGGAAGGCATCAGCGAGTCATGGTATGTGATGAAGTGTCAGGGTGGGCGCCTGTGACGAGCGGGGTTCCACAGGGGTCAGTCCTAGGACCGGTGCTGTTTCTGGTATATGTGAATGACAAGACGGAAGGAATACTCAGACATGTCGCTGTTTGCAGACGATGTGAAGACAATGAGGAAAATTCAATCGGAGGATCAGGCAGGACTACAAAGGGATCTGGACAGGCTGCAAGCCTAGTACAGCAACTGGCTCCTAGAGTTTAACCCCATCAAGTGCAAAGTCATGAAGATAGGGGAAGGGCAAAGAAGACCGCAGACAAAGTACAGTCTAGGGGACCAAAGACTGCAAATCTCATTCAAGGAAAAGGATCTTGGAGTAAACATAATACCGAGCAAATCTCCTGTGGCGCCCATCAACCAAGTAACTGTTGCAGCATATGGGCGACTAGCAAACCTAAGAATAGAGTTCCGACACCTGAGTAAGGAATCGTTCAGGACTTTGTGCACGGTGTACCCAGTCTCATACTGGAGTGTGCAGAACAGTTAGGAACCCACACAATGGACAAGCAACGTCAGAAATTATAGAAAGTGCAAAGGCTTTGCAGGGAGAATGTCCCAGAGATAAGGGGCATGTCCTACAGGAGAGGTTTTAAGGGAAATAACCTGACTACACTAGAGGGTACAGGAACGAAAGGGGTGAATCACGATAAAACGACCTATAAAATACTGAGAGGAAATTGACAAGGAGGACAGGACAGGATATTCCTGAGATGGGACACAACAAACAAGGGGGTCACAACTGGAAGCTGAAGACTCAGATGAGTGACAGGATATAGGAAACAATTTCTTCAGTCATAGAGTTGTCAGGTAGGGTATTGGTCTGGTGGAGTGAGGAAGTGGAGGCAGGATCTACATAACTTTAAGAGAGGTTTGATAAAGCTCGTGGAACAGGGAGAGAGAAAGACCTAACAGGACCAGGTGAAGGGGCAGGCCCAGGATCTGTGAATCCGTCCTGCAACCACAATTAGGTGAGTACACACAAACTTAGTGGAGATTTGAGGAAATGGAGGGAATGGACAGAATGGAAGCAAAGGGAATAATAGTAGGAAAATTCAAGACTGGGTCCCAAGTGGTGATGAAGTGATTGTACAACACACCACAGAATAGCAGGAGGCCAATTACAAGAATATGATGGGAGCACAAAACAATTGGTGGAACACTTGCTGAGGTGGCCAGACAGGCCATCTGTGTAGGTCAAAGTATAGTTGTGGATGATTTCAATCACAAGGGACTGTTTGGGAAAAACCTGGAGACACATGGGGGACCCAGAAACGTGGAAGCTAAGATGACGGAAGGCGGTACTGGAAAACCTAATGCATCAACATGTCAGGGGACACTACCAGAGAGAGAGAGAGAGAAAGGAGAAAAGGAGAGGATGAACTAGCAAGGCTGGACCTCATATTCACCTTGAGTAGTTCGGGAACTGAGGACATCACATATGAAAGGCCCCTTGAAGCTAGTGATCATGTGGTCCTGAGCTTTGAATATATCATAAAGTTAAAAGTGGAGAGGTGAACTAGCAAGAGTAGAGGGAAGAAGAGAAGGAGATGCACAAATTATAAAAGAGGGGACTACACAGGCATGAGGAATTTCCTTCATGAGTACAGTGGGAAAGAGAACGGATGGGAAAAAAACAGTATGCAGGAGGCAGAGGAGAGGTAAACAGAGGGCAACAGAAAACAATCAGAAGACCAAAACGAGCCCTTGGTTTTCCCAAAGGTGTAGAGACACCAAGGACTAATTGTGCTAAGGAACGGAAAAAAGTAAGAAGACAAGTGACCGGAAAATAAAGAGGGAAATTTTCCAAAGCCAAAAAAACAAAATGAATATGCATGGATAAGGATGGAGGCCCAGCAACAATACGAGAATGATATAGCGTCAAAAGCCACATTGACTCAATCAAAAGCTGTTGTACAGCCACATCTGGAGGCACAAAGTCAAGGATCAGGTAAACAGACTGAGGAAGGAGGAGGGGAGATCACAAGAAATGACAAAAGAAGTATGTGAGGAACTCAACACGAATTCACGTACCATGATGCAAGGGTACACCAACAAAGTGCGGGAACACTACAAACAACAGAGGAAGAGGTGATGAAGAGGCTATTGAGTGAGCTAAATACCTCAAAGGCGGTGAGCTTGGCTGCATCTCTCTATGGGTCTTGAGAGAGGGGAGCAGAGACATAGGTGTGCACTAGCAACAATCTTCAACACATCTAATGAAACAGGGCAACTACCTGAGGTATAGAAGACAGCAAATGTAGTCCTAGTATTTAAGGAAGGAGACAGGCAGTGGCATTAAAATTAAGTGACCGGTGTCATTGACAAGCTAGTATGCAAGTCATGGTGAGCTTATCAGGGAAAGACAGAGATATAACACCATAACCAAGCACGGTTTCGGTGGAGAAAATCATGCGTCACCACAACCTACTGAAGTTTTTTGAAAAGGTGACAGAAGTAAGTCAGGAGAGAGCAGGGTGGGTATACTGCAATTTTTCTTGAACTGCAAGAAGGCTTAGACACAGCTCGCAAAGAGATTAGTGCAAAAGCTGGGCGAGCAGGCAGGAATAACAAAAAAGCATCCATTTCAATAGATCAGAGAATACTTGATTAGGAAGGAAAAAACGAGTGATGTACTTGTGAGGGAAAAAGTTCAATAGATGGGGTAGCGAGGGAGTATATATAACAATAGTTTCATTGCCGGGGCTACTTGTTAGGTTTAGGCAATTTCAAGCGCTCCCGCTATTCTGCCTTTTTTCCCCCACCGAAAATAATAGTTGACTGCGGCTGCTGTTAAGGTAGGGTCTGTCTAGCTCCCGTATCCCTTCCCTCCTTCTTCCCCCCCGAAAGGTGACGTAGTGGGGCTCTGGTCCAAACAGTAATCACTAGGACTCACAGCTCCCAGCACTACTGTAAGTACATGCGCCTGCCTTGTTTTTAGTGGAATTTATTGGTTGAAAGCTTCACTTTTGACCAATATAAACTTAGTCCTTTCAGTTCATGCTCTAAATTGACTGTTGTAATAATCACCAAATCTTTTAGGTCATTGTACTTATCATGGAAGTGATTTCTAAGCAGTGAGTAACCTGTCTATCTTTCAGCTTGGATGACAGAGAGGGTCACTGTCAATCAACGAGGAAAAACTGATGGAGACGGACTAACGTTCCTGGAGACGTCCCCATTTTTATGGATTTAATTACCTGTGCACCTGTATGAAATTTGAAGGACGTAACCCACATCATTGGCAGCGGTAAAGAACCTGCTTTCCTGTCATAGGGATAGAATACTCACGGCGATACTCTGTAAAAGAACTGCCGGTGGTGGTCCCCAACACCTGCGACCCTTCCCCCCACATCAGCAACGGCTAAGATTTCAGCAACACGAAGTTTTCACCAAACCAGACACCCCAATATATATATTAGCGTTGAGTTCAAAGTTATTTTATTCATTTCATTTTTCATTTTTTTTTCAAATGGGGATGTACCTGTCATGTTTTATTGTTTTATGTTTGCTTTAATAAAATAATAAAGTGTTTATCTTTGTTAATTATTATTTCGTTTTTTATTCTTTAATTTTCCTGAGGAGGAGCCAGCTTTGGGTTTATACTGTCTGAAGTTATTACAGAGCTGAGTAAGCCTTCACAAGGGGGCGACCTTGCCAGGATTAACTCTACTGAATAAAAGATTTAACTCCATCTCGAATCTGCCATTGGAACTTCAACGCTGCATTACCACAGACGGTTCCCACCAGCCATGAGTAATCATTCTCAAATGGTAGAACTACGGTACAGGTATTTAAAAGATTTGGTGATTGTTTAGTCTCAATTTATTGAAAGTCAAGTCAGGCAGGATATAATAGTTAATTCTGCACCTTTCTTGTGAGCTTGAAACACTTTGGAGGATTAGACTCTAGGGACCCGAGATTTTCCAGTGACAATTTGTTTCATTGAGCTCTTTATTATATCAAGGGAACTGTCTTTAGGACACTCTTGATTTGTTGGTGAGAAGATTGGATGGTCAAATGCCCCAATTTTTACTTACTGTTTGCTCAGAGCCGGCATAGAACCCTTGGGTTTTAATTAATACATATTGTTTAATTGAAGCAGGGATCGAGCCCTTGGTTTATTTACAGTTTGAGCGGAGCAGGAATTGAACCCTCCATTTTCTTTAATACCCGTTTCATTTCCCCTGTTTAGTTTAAGTTATTCTTGCAAGCATGGAGGTACCATTTTTGGGGATGAACGCGGGAAAAGCAAGTTAGGAATAACGGGGAAAAAATTTAGAATCTTTCATTAGTGCTAAGATCCAGGAAAGACTTGAAAGAGAGAGAATTGAGAGAGAAGAAAGACAGCTAGAATGGAAAGAAAAAGAATAAGGAGAGAGAGAAAATCGAAAGAGAAGAGAAAAAGGAGAAAGAAAACCCTTGAAAGGACAGGAGAAAAAGGAGAGAGAGAGAATTGAGAGAGAAATCAGAAAAAGACAGTTAGAAAGAGAGCGAGAAGCCCAAAAAAAGAGCGTGATGGGACTTGATCGTGAGGAGAGAGCTAGAGTACGTGAGGAACAAGCTAAAATACGTGAGGAAAAAGCTAAGATACGTGAGGAACAGGTTAAATTAAGAGAACTTGAGGAAAGAGCAAAGGATAGAGAAGCTGAGGAAAAAGCTAGAGAACATGACTTAATTTGAGAGAGAAAAGGATCGCGAGCTCGAAAAATCTCACCTTGATTTAGAGAATAAAAAGTTAACTTTTACACAACAACAATTAGAGGAAGGAGTAATGGAACAACGTGCAGTCAGTGCACATATTCCAACACCTAATTTACCTCCCTTCACAGAGGGGGAAGACATAACTTCTTAATTATCAGGTTTGAAAATACCGCTACCCCTCTGTGAATGGCCTGTGACACCTGGGCTACCGGGTTAGAAATGTTATTTTCTGGTACAGCCTTGAATATCTATGCACTTTGTCGCAGGATATCATATGTAATTATAACCTACTGAAGAAGGCAATCCTTAAAGCATATCAGAAAACCGCTAATTCTTACGGGAAAAGATTTCAGGTATGCCACCTTACAGCCTGCCAGAACTTCAGCAGTTACAGGTAACACTCTTTCGTTTGTTCGACTTTTGGATAGAGAGTTCGGAATTGATCACAGTTATGAATCTCTTAGAGACTTCAATGGTTGCTGACCAGTCCTGACAGCTCTTCCTCACCAGATACGAACATTCATTAGAGAACGTAACCTGATTAAAGCTGAGGAAGTTGCTGAGGCTGCTGACCTATATGCTGAGGCTCACAATTCCTATAGAGACCTAAAGGGATCGAACCTAAGGGCAAGGGTTATCAGACCTTAAGAAATCAAGCCTCTAGGGGGAAAGTAAAATGACTTCTTTTATTCCTGTTTGTCATTTGTGTGGTGTTAAGGGACATAAACGTCCAGATTGTCCTTCTAAGAAGGTCCAAAAAGTTGGAAGATGTTTTAAAGACTGTAATGACCAAGCACCCTTCTGTTCGGGAACAGTTAATGGACTTAATGTATTATCTTTTTTACGAGACACTGGATGCACATGTATAGTCATTTCTGATAAGCTGTTCCCTAACCTTAAAGAAACTCATTCCTTGCTATACTTTCAGACTACTTGGGCTGTACGGACACTTTTCCTACCATCCGTTGTTACATGAGGTCTAAATGGTTCACAGGTTTGGGTCTGAACCCGTACTAGCTCCCATCACTTCTTGCTCCGTACTAATAGGTAATGTAAAAGGTGCCTTTTCTTCCTTCTGAGGTTGACCTTTCATCACCAAAGATGGATATAGGTGTTTCAGATCCTCTTCCTGTAGAGTCAGAGAAGCCCTCGAAAAGTTCAGATGAGACAATGTCTCGTGAGATTCATGTGGGATTAAAAAACCAGTGATGCTACTCTCGAAAGCGAGGTAGTAGGATCACCGGTTCACTTGTTAGATGAAAGTGAAGATATCACCTCTGATACCATAAATGTCTTGACTAGGGCTCAGACCAATGCCCAGGCTTCTCCTACTATCCATCCTTTGGTTTTCCCCTGACTTTAAGCCTTTAGATATATCGAAGGATTTCCTTTGTCAATTTACAACGTAATTGCCCTTCTCTTCAGAATTGCCATAATGCCGCTAAAACAAAATCAAGTTATCCAAAGGAAAAACTTTTCATATAAATTTAAATTTATATAAAAGGTATCTTGTACAAGTCAGTATTCAAATTAAATTCAGATGAGATAGACTATTCCATCTTAGTTGTTCCAAGTCAAGGGCAGAGAGACTGTTCTTAAAATGGCTCAGGGACCTGCAGTGGCCCGGGCATTTCTCGCATCATAAACCTTAAATAAATTAGGGAAACCTATTTTTGGCCAAAAATGCCCTCAGATATCACTACCTATTGTAGATGTGTAAAGTTTGCCCAAATGTCATCCTCCCAAGGTACCAGGCGAGTACCTATGGTCAAAATGCCTATCTTTACGGGACCGTTTGAAAGAGTAGCTATTGACATCGTTTGGTCCCTTTTTCTCCACTTTCATCTGGCTGACATAGATATATATCAACATTAGTTGATTATGCTTCGAGTTTCCCTGAAGCCATACCCTTTAAAGACCATAACTACTACAGAGGTGGCTGAAGCCCTTTTGTCCCTCTTCTCCAGAGTGGTCATCCCTAGAGAAATTTTTTCTGACTGTGGGGCACAATTCACGTCTGACTTTTAAAGCAACATCTATACCAACTTTGGGAGTGAAGCCCCTCTTCACCACACCCCATCATCCCAGCTGTAATGGGAGGATTGAGCGCTAGCATTCAATTCTCAAGTCCATTTTAAGGAAACTTTGCTCCCCTTAACTAAGGAGTTTGGGATCGTTACCTACCCTGTGCTTTGTTTGCCATGAGGGAAGTTCCCAGTGACTCTTTGGGTTTTCCCTTTTGAACTTCTCTATGGTGAAAAGGCCAGAGGCCCATTGTCCCTCCTTCATGACTTATGGACTAATGAGGAGGTAAATGCTGAGGTTCAGTCTTCTTACCAGTTCTCCTTGACCTTAGATCCAAACTTGAGGAGACCTCTGACATAGTTTCGAGAAATCTAAGCTTGTCAGTGGACCAGTACAAAACCTATTTTGATTCCAAGTCAGAGGAGAAGTTTTAAAGTAGGAGATGAAGTTCTTGTACTTTTGCCTATCAAGTCAAATAAATTATTAGTAGCATGGAAAAGTCCATATAAAGTATTAAAAATTTGTGGGAAAGTCGATTATCTCATAGAAGTCAAGGGGAAACCTAAGCTTTATCATATCAACATCCTTAAGAAATATTACCGAAGAAATTCGGTTAACTGCCTTAATAACTTTGACTTAGTTTTTCCACACGAACTTGATACGACAACTGAAGAATGTAAGGTGTGCGTAATTGACACCTCTAACTTAGACTATGATGAAGAACTACATGACTTGGTGACTTTTGACCACTCGGGCGCAACCAACATTAATATTTAAAGAATCTTTGGAATAAACCCTAAGAGACATGAATACTTCAATGTGTGAGTAACTTTTCAGACGTCTTTACTGATATTCCAGGTGTTACCTCCACGGTAGGGCCATAAGATTGACTTAGTGACTGACAATCCCATCAAACGGAAATTATACCCAGTTCCAGTTCACTTAGGGATGCATTTGACCGAGAGGTAGAAAAAATTATTAAAACTAAAGATCATTGAACCTTCAGTATCTGATATTGCTCACCAGTGTCATGGTTAAGAAGGAGGATAATTATATAGACTTGCTATTGACTTCAGAGGCCTTAATGCTATAACTCGGTGGGATGCTGAGCCTATGCCCTTAATAGATAGCGATCTACACAAATTTTATGACGCTTCCTTCTTTTCAGAGATTGATATTGCGCAGGCATATCATCCCAAATAATGTTAGATCCTTCTTCTAAGCAGTACACCGCTTTTCCTACACACCAAGGACTGATGCAATATAGAACTATGCCCTTCGGTTTGGTAACTGCCTGTGCTACCTACGTGAGACTGATGAGAAAGGTCTTGGGTAATATGCCAAATGTTTCAGTTTATTTTGATAACATTTACGTAATGACATCCACGTGGGGCGAAAATATCCAAACATTAACATCAGTTTTGCGTAGGTTACGCTCACATGGTCTCACTGCCAAGCCGAAGAAATGCTTCCTTGGGTATAACAGGATTAGATCCCCAGTAAGATCAAAGCTTTATTAGAATTTAAATTCCCCAAAACCAAGAAGCTCATGCGTAGCTTTCTTGGTTCTGTAAATTTTTATGCACGGTTTATCCCGAACCTTACTGATCTTACAGGCATCTTATCTGACTTCCTTAAAAAGTCTGTGAAGGAACCTTGAATTTCGACGTAGCTCCGAGGGAAAAATTTAATGAGATTTTAAAAACATCTTTTGAAAAACCCTATACTTAAGATTCCAGATATTTAATAAAACATTTTGTTTAAGAACTGATGCCTCCCAAAACTGGCTTAGGTGTGGTGTACTACAATACCATGAGGTACTCCCTTCCCTGTAGCTTCCTAAGCTGGAAATCCTTCCCACAGAAACAAGATACTCCCCCATAGAAAAGGAATGTTTGGCCCTTGTGTGGGGTATCTCCAAACTTAAATTTTATTTGCTGGGAAAAGAATTCATTTTAGAAACGGACCCAACAAACCTTTGATATACCCAGAAACTTTTAAGGGAACCAACAGTCGCCTCTTGAGGTGGACATTGGCACTCCAGGCTTTTAAGTTCCATATTGTGTATATCAATGGTTCATCCAATTATTTCTCTGACTGGTTAAGTCGGACAATCAGTAGAAGATTTCTTGCCCTTTCGCGACTTCCATATGTTAGAACTTTTTCCTCGCCTATTCTTCTTATACCCCCTTGACTATAAGTCTTGGTATGGGGAGTGTGAGGAAAAGTTCAATAGATAGGGAGTAAGCGAGGGGTTTTATTAACAATAGTTTCATTGCCGGCTACTTGTTAAGGTAGGGCAAGTCAAGCTCCCGCTATTTCCGCCTTTTTTCCCCCCCCGAAAGTGATTTGTTTTACTGCCGGCTGCTTGTTAAGGTAGGGTCAGTCTAGCTCCCGCATCCCTTCCCTCCTTCTTCCCCCCCCCCGAAAGGTGACGTGTGGGGCTCTGGTCCAAACAGTAATCACTAGACTCACAGCTCCCAGCACTACTGTAAGTTAATGCCTGCCTTGTATTCTAGTGGATTTATTTGGGTTTAAAGCTTCATTTTGACCAAAAATAAACTTAGTCTTTCAGTCTTGCTCTAAATTGACTGTTGTAATAATCACCACATCTTTTAGGTATTGTACTTATCATGGAAAGTGATTTCTTAAGCAGTGAGTAACCTGTCTATCTTTTCAGCTTGGATGACAGAGAGGGTCACCTGTCAATCAACGAGAAAAACTGATGGAGACGGACTAACGTCCTGGAGACGTCCCATTTTGGATTTAATTACCTGTGCACCTGTATGAAATTGCAGGACGTAACCCCATATCATTGCAGCGGTAAAGAACCTGCTTTCCTGTCATAGGGATAGAATACTCACGGTGATACTCTGTGAAGAACTAGCTGGTGGTGGTCACCAACACCTGCGACCCCTTCCCCCCACATCAGCAACGGCTAAGATTTCAGCAACACGAAGTGTCACCAACACCAGACACCCCAATATATATATTAGCGTTGAGTTCAAATGTTATTTTATTCATTTCATTTTCCATTTTTCTTTCAAATAGGATGTACCTGTCATGTTTTATTGTTTTATGTTTGCTTTAATAAATAATAAAGTGTTTATCTTTGTTAATTATTATTTCGTTTTCTATTCATTAATTTTCCTGAGGAGGAGCCAGCTTTGGTAATACTGTCTGAAGTTATTACAGAGCTGAGTAAGCCTTGAAGAGGTGTCAGAGTGGGAGCCTGTGACGTGGAGTTCCACAAGGGCCGGTGCTGTTTCTGGTATATGTGAATAACATGAAGGAAGGGATAGATTCAGAGGTGTCCCTGTTTGCAGACGATGTGAAGTTAATGCATAGAATTTAAGTGGCTGAGGATCAGGTAGGACTACAAAGGGATCTGGACGGTCTACAAGCCTTGTCCAACAACTGGCTCTTGGAGTTTAACCCCACCAAGTGGAAAGTCATGAAGAGTGGGGAAGGTGAAAGAAGACCCCAGACAGCATACAGGCTAGGAGGACAAAGACTGTAAACTTCACTCAAAGAAAAGGATCTTGGGGTGAGTATAATACCAAGCATATTTTCTGACGTCTGGCAAACTTAAGAATTTTTTTTCGACAATGAGAAGTAATCATTCAAAATTTTTAACCGAATTTCCGGCCCCTAT
>NW_026464806.1:0-14371 GCF_026875155.1 Cherax quadricarinatus
AATCAAAACTCAGAACTACGTGATCACTAGCTCCAAGGGGCCTCTCATATGTGATGTCCTCAAGGTCTGAACTGCTCAAGGTGAGCACAAGGTCCAGTCTTGCTGGCTCATCTTCCCTCTATCTCTGGTAGTGTCCCTGACGTGTTGATGCATGAGGTTTTCCAGTACACATCCACATCTTGGCTCTCCATGTGTCAGGACCCCCGTGAGGCTCCAGGTTTTCCCATTCGATCTCCCTGTGGTTGAAATCACACATGACCAGTAACTTTGCTCTACACGATTAAGCTCTTCGTGCCACCTCAGCCAGTGTGTCCACCATTACTCTGTTGTTCTCTTCATATTCCTCTCTTGGCCTCCTGCAGTTCTGTGGTGGGTTATACATCACGGCAATGACTGTGTGTGTGTGTGTGTGTGTGTGTGTGTGTGTGTGTGTGTGTGTGTGATGTGTGTGTTTTGTTTTTGGTTTTTGTGTGTGTGTGTAGATGTGTGTACTCACCTAGTTGTGGTTGCAGGGGTCGATTCATAGCTCCTGGCCCCGCCTCTTCACTGGCCACTACTGGGTCACTCCCCTGAACCATGAGCCTTATCATACCTCTGCTTAAAGCTATGAATGGATCCTGCCTCAACTACATTGCTTCCCAAACTATTCAACTTCCTGACTACTCTGTGGCTGAAGAAATACTTCTAACATCCCTGTGATTCATCTGTGTCTTCAGCTTCCAACTGTGTCCCTTTGTTGCTGTGTCTCATCTCTGGAACATTCTGTCTCTGTCCACCTTGTCAATTCCTCTCAGTATTTTATATGGCGTTATCATGTCCCTTCCCGTATCTCTCCTGTCCTCCAGTGTCGTCAGGTCAATTTCCCTTAACCTCTCCTCGTAGGACATACCCCTTAGCTCTGGGACTAGTCTTGTTGCAAACCTTTGCACTCTCTCTAGTTTCTTTACTAGCTTGGCTAGATGTGGGTTCCAAACTGGTGCCGCATACTCCAATATGGGCCTAACATACACAGTGTACAGGGTCCTGAGCGATTCCTTATTAAGATGTTGGAATGCTGTTCTTAGGTTTGCTAGGCGCATATATGCTGCAGCAGTTATTTGGTTGATGTGTGCCTCAGGAGATGTGCCTGGTGTTATACTCACCACGAGATCTTTTTTTTTCTTGAGTGAGGTTTGTAGTCTCTGGCCCTCCCTCTGTACTCCGTTTGCGGTCTTCTTTGCCCTTCCCCAATCTTCATTACTTTGCACTTGGTGGGGTTGAACTCCAGGAGCTAATTGCTGGCCCAGGCCTGCAGCCAGTCCAGATCCCTTTGCAGTTCTGCCTGGTCCTTGTCCGATTGAATTCTTCTCATCAGTTTCCTTTTGTCATGTCGTTCACGAATACCAAAACAGCACGGTCCTAGGACCAGAAACGGCACGATGTTCACAGGCACCCACTCAGACACCTCGCCTCGTAACATTACACGCTGCTGACTTCCTGACATGTAATTCCCTGATCCATAGAAGTGCCTTCCTTTATCCCTGCCCTGGTCCTCCAGTTCTTGCACAATCTCTTGTGTGTCAAACGCCTTCTTACCAGTCCATGAAAATGAATTCTACCAATCCCTCATCTCTCCTCCTTGTCTTACTGCAGTCACCCTGGTCATAGAACTCCAGTAGGTTAGTGACACAGGATTTCCTGTTCCCGTCACTGAAACCGTGTTGGCTCTTGTTGATAAGCTATTTCTTCTAGATCTCCCCACTCTTCTCCTAGATAATCTATTTATGAATTACGTACTATACATGTCAGTGACACTGTCTATTGATTAGTGCTTATTGTCTGTCTCCTTTTTAAAAAATGGGACTAACATTTGCTCTCGTTCCATGCCTCAGATAATTTTCTCCCTGTTTCCATAAATGTGTGAATATTGTTGTTAGGCTGAACACATAGCTCCTCTGTACCCCTCTCTCAGGACCCAAGGAGAAGATGTATCCTGGCCCCATCGCTTAAGAGGTTCTAGCTGCTCAGGTCAGCCTCTTCACTTTTACCTCGTTGTATGCATGTTCCAACACTTGGGGTGTACCCCAACCACTCCTTCTTTGTGGATTCCCTCTGTCTCCTCTGTCTTTGATTCTCATGTTGAGTTCACTCACATCCTTCTCGGTCGTTGTCCCTTGTTGTCCTCTCTCCTTCCTTCCTTAGCTTGATTACCTGGTCCATGACTGTTGTTTCCTCCTGATGTTGGTCTGTATAACCGCTTCGGTCAGATTTGGCTTTTGCTCCTATGTCATTCAATATTGTCGTTGGGTCTCCTAATTGTGCATATTCATTTCTGGATCTATTACTGCTCTCCTTATTCTCCTTGTTCCTTTTCCTTCTATGCTTCTTCCATCCCTAGCACACTGGTTCCTGGCCTCTCGCACCTGTGGGTGAAAACAGGTTTCTTCCAGGCTTTTTCATTATCCTGCAACCCTGGGGACAAACCTCTCCTCAGCTTCCATCGCAAATTGTTGTCACGCTATTCATCATCTGAATTTCCCCTGTCAGTTCTCTGTGCCACTACTGAGCAGTTCAGAAGTTCTTCAATTCTTGATAGTAGTACCGTTCTTGAAGCTTGCTTAATTACGTCCGGCTCTTCCTGTTTTCCTCTTCCCCATCCACTTGAACACTACTGTGTATTCGAATCTTAAAATCACATTATCGCTGGCCCCAAGGGTCTATCATATGTGATGTCCCAATAAACTGCACTACTCAAGGCGAATACTAGGTCCAGTCTCGTTGGTCCATGCCTCTACTCACCTCTCTCTCTGGGGCACATATGTCCCTTACGTGTTGGTACATGAAAATTTTCCAGTACCACCTCCATCATCCTAGCCCTCCCAGTATCTTGCCCCATTTGCTCAATTTATCCCTATCGATTTCCTTGTGGTTGAGTCACCCATGAATTCAGTAGCTTTACCCTACTCGCAGAGTCCGATCTTGTGCCACTTCAGCTATGTGTCGAACCATCGCTCTAATACTCTCATACTCAAATACTTGCCCCTGCTGTTCTGTGGTGTTATACATCACCGCAATTACCACCTTGGAACTCCCAGACTGAAGCATTCCTACTAAGTAATACCTTGCTTCTCCACTGACCTCCTCTATCCAGCTCATCAAAATCCATACGGTTTTTGACCAGCAGTGTCACTCCTCAACCCCGCTGTGTTTCCCTCTGTCATTCTGTCTCTCAGGAGATCTATCTTATCGGCGTGGCATGATCTCGGGATCGCATATGATGGCATCGGTGTTATTATACCTGTAGATAAGAGCTTGATTTATGTGAAGCTATGATGGCCGCGGGGATGCCTCAGACTCTTTTCGTGCCACTCCTCCGCACATAATTTTTTATTCATCAGCGATGGTGTACTAAACCTTCAGTTTCTACTCCTACACTGTGTTTGGGGGTCAGTCCAGTTATTTGAAGTTGGGGCCTGGCGACGGACTTTATATTGTGACTATTCTAAGACACATCACTGAGTTGAGTGAGTTGGGTGGAGCAGTGGGTGGTGGATTGTGCTGTGTTGAGCTAAGCGTGATTGTTTTGAGGTTCTGGGATGGTTCTGTGTGTGCTTGCTCATGTTTTGCTGTGCCTGTGTGAGTGTGTGATGTGGTGTGTGAGTACTCACCTAGTTGAGGTTGCGGGGGTCGAGTCCGGTGTTTGTGGTATGTGTGTGGGTGTGGTGTGTGAGTGTGTGTGTGTTGGTGTTTGTGTGTGTGTGTTGGTGTGGGTGTTGTGTGGGGGTGTGCGTGTGGGTGTGAGGTGTGTGTGTGGTGTGTGGTGTGTCGTGGTGTGTGCTTGCTCTTGTTGCTCTCTGCCCTCTGTGCGAGTGTGTGTGTGTGTGTGTGTATGTAGGTGGGTGTGTGGGTGGGGAGGAGTGCGCGTGCGCTCATTTATATGTAATCCCAGGATTCGAAGTGTACTCGCTCCTGCACGTCTCTTGTTTCCATGCCAGATTGACTTATGCCTCATGATCCCTATCGTATCTGGTCTGAAAACCATGTTTAGAACTTGCCTCATCCACTCTTCACTGAGGTCAGCTTATTTCTGACCAGCCTCCGGCTGTAGAAATACTTCAGAAACCCCTGTGTCGTTCTACTAACGTGACACCAAACAGTCCCATTCCTTTATGATAAGTTATTTCTTCCTGATGCTGTGTCGTGTCAACATGAGCAGTGCTCCCTAATTGTCTGTCCTCTTATGCGTTTGATGACATTTTTTACCCATAAGCTCAGGAATAAAAACGTTTTAACATGTAATTTTCACTTTCTCCTGGTTTTGTAACTAGCTTTCTCAGGTGTTGGTTCCATTCTGGTAATACATACTCTAAACAGTCGTGACACATTTACAAAGGGCATGCAATGACACATTGTTTGATATTCCTATATGATCCTCTAAGATTTTTCAGTGGGCATTAATGCAGTGGTAATTTTTGTTGATATGAGACTCTGGCACTTTATGCTTTCTCTTTGAGTCAAGTCTGCAGCTTTACTCACCTAAGAATATAAACCGTGGTCCGATTTATCACAATCCTTCCCCAATCTTTATTAGTTGCATTTGGTCGAAATAGAATTCTAGCAACTTCCTTTCTTAACAATTTTTGCAGTAGTTCCGATCAATTTGCAACCTTTCCTTGTCCTCATACTGCTTTTTATTCTCCTCACTCGATTTACTTTTTGTCAGGAAACAGAAAGGATCTGAATCCGTCTAGTCTGGAATGTCCATTCCACAATAAATCGAAAAAGTGTGATCTCTATGTCGATCCAAGCAGAACCCTGCTAGTTATTTTCCACATTCATCTATTCCTGATCTAGCTAACCATAAAGTACTCCTTGATGCACTGGAATTGTCCATTTCTTCCTTACTTGCCGCTTTAAGTTTCTCATATTTCTTGAAGCGTATATTATCAAAGGCCTCGCTCTTTTGTTAAGATAATCAGCTTACTGCATCACTCTCTTGTCTCACTATGATTATTATTGTTATTAATTTCTAACATGTTAAAAGACCAACTTGCCATCTCTGAAACCTCGCGGGTTATTAGATATCCTGATGGGGAACTTTAAAGATTGGCCTTTTTTTTTTTTTTTTTTGTTCTTTGTTCTTCCAACTCTTTGATTGTATTTCCCTTATGAGTCGAGACCTGCCTAATACACTTGTGTACATGGTAATTAGGACAATCTTGGAGCACCTGGGATGTTCTTATATCTAAGAGAAAAGTTATAGAACATATTCCAAGCATCCTGGAATGCTTTCTGATAACTTCAAGACCTACACTGGTGTAGCTTCAAACATGAAAAAATGAAAATAAAACTGAACGACAGCGGAGAGAGTAAATTCAAACGTGTAGTTGCAGATTTGACCCTTTTATGAAAAGAGTGAAAACTATTTCAATTTTCAAGCAATTAACTTATTTTCTGTTTACAATCTTCTAATGACTTCATAAGAGGTAAAGCCCGAAAATATATCATAGGCCCAGGTTAATAATAAATATCCTAGACCCAGAAAATTATATAATCTTAGGCCCGGATAATTATAAATCTTAGCATAGGATAATTTATATACTATGGCCAAGAATAATTATATATATTAGGCCAGAAAAATTATAAATTTAGTCCCTAGGATAATTCCTGTGAAGTTTCAATCGCCAGTATTAGATTTGTTGATATAGTATAATGAAATAAGAATTGAGTCGGAATTCGTGCCATAACTGGATAGGCTTCAAACTTTCATCACTTGCAAGGTTTCCAGAGTGCGTAAGTCCAATTAGCCACTTTTTATTGAAAAACAGTGATATTTATTTTTTTTTAAAATAACTAAAGAATGCTTCAAAATACGACAACTCCTTCTATAAGAAGGATGTGACGCCCCGTAAGTAAGGCACACGAAAATAGAGGAGAAGATTATTTTTCCGGGTAGAGGCATGGCTTGACAAATAGGCAGCGAGGAAGTTTGCATAAATGGGGAGAAAATCAAATGGGGGCACGTCACAAGCGGGTGTTCCCAGGGGTCAGTGTTGGCCCCTTGTTGTTCACAAACTACATAAACAACATAGAAGAGGAATAAATAGCGACATAAGCAAATTTGCTGATGACCCCCCCCCCCCCCAACCAAAATAAGCCGTCCAATTCATTCTAATGAGACACTAGAGCACTCCAGGAAGAATTGAATAGACTGATGGCAATGTCGAGAAGTGGCAGATGCAGTTAAATATTGACAATGCAAAGTTCTAAAATGTTCCGAGACAGTTAAATAACCTGGGCGGCTGACTTATAAGCTAAATAATGTGATCTTAAAACTACTGATAGCGAAAAAGGATTTTAAGAGTTTCTGGTTAGCAGTAATCTAAAACCAGGAAACAGTTCATTAGTGTCCGAATAAAGCTAACAGAATTCTTGCTTCATATCTAAAGTATAAATAATAGAAGTCCTCAGGTTGTTCTTCAACTCTATATATCCTTGGTTAGGCCTCATTTAGACTATGCTGCTCAGTTCTGGTCACCGTATTACAGAATGGATATAAATGCACTGGAAAACGTAAAGAGGAGGATGACAAAGATGATCCCGTGTATCAGAAATCTTTTGTACGAATGGTATATAATACCGACAAGATGAGATTAAGACACATGTGCAACATCTGGGTATCTTTATTGTAGACGTTTCGCCATCCAGTGGCTTTATCAATACAAATTCTAGGACATAACTTGAAGACAGTAGAACTATGTACAGAAGATGAGGTAATCAGTCCCTCAACCTAGGAGTAGGTGCGAAGAGCACCATAGTCGTGGAGATTCTGAAGCAGAAGAAAGGAGCCTGGCGCTTATATAGTAACGTCAGGTGTAGCAGACGAGGGCATATTCACTGGTAGGCGGGATTCCCCAGTGGAAGTAGGTCCTTCCCAAAGAGATGGGTTAGTTGTAGTAGTAGTTGTCGTAGTCGTGGAGGTTACATACATGTCCTCAGAATTAAGATTCCATGATGTTCCTAACGCGACGGGCTGGAGTTTTGAGACTATGACCGCGGGTTCAATCCCGGCCGGGGGTATGGTTTGTTTGCAATCGTGTCATTACGATTTCTTAAGTCAGGAAGTTGAATAGTTTGGGAAGCAATGTAGTTGAGGCAGGATCCATTCATAGCTTTAAGCAGAGGTATGATAAGGCTCATGGTTCAGTGAGAGTGACCCAGTAGTGGCGAGTGAAGAGGCGGGGCCAGGAGCTATGAATCGACCCCTGCAACCACAACTAGATGAGTACTCACATCTACACAAACACACACACACACACACACACACACACACACACACACACACACACACACACACACACACACAGTCATTGCCGTGATGTATAACCCACCACAGAACTGCAGGAGGCCAAGAGAGGAATATGAAGAGAACAACAGAGTAATAGTGGACACACTGGCTGAGGTGGCACGAAGAGCTTAATCGTGTAGAGCAAAGTTACTGGTCATGTGTGATTTCAACCACAGGGAGATCGAATGGGAAAACCTGGAGCCTCACGGAGGTCCTGACACATGGAGAGCCAAGATGATGGATGTGGTACTGGAAAACCTCATGCATCAACACGTCAGGGACACTACCAGAGATAGAGGGAAGGATGAGCCAGCAAGACTGGACCTTGTGCTCACCTTGAGCAGTTCAGACCTTGAGGACATCACATATGAGAGGCCCCTTGGAGCTAGTGATCACGTAGTTCTGAATTTTGATTACATCGTAGAGTTACAAGTGGAGAGGGTAACAGAAGTCGAATGGGAAAAGCCAAACCATGAAAGGGGAAGACTATACAGGTATGAGGAACTTTCTGCAGGAGGTTCAGTGGGACAGAGAACTGGCAGGAAAGTTAGTAAATGAAATGATGGAATATGTAACAACAAAATGCAAGGAGGCAAAGTAAAGGTTTGTTCCCAATGGCAACAGGAACAATGGGAAGACCAAAGAGAATCTTTGGTTTACCCGAAGGTGTAGGGAGGCAAAAACTAAGTGCATTAGAGAATGGAAGTTTGACCAGAAACTGCTGCACAGCCACATTAGGAGAAAGACAACAGTCAAAGACCAGGTGATCAGACTGAGGGAAGAAACGATCAAGAGGTATGCGAAGAGCTCAACAGGAGATTTAAGGAAGTATTCACAATGGAGACAGGAATGACTCTGGGAAGACAGGACAGAGGGAGACACCAACAGGGAATACAACCAACAAGTGCTGGATGATATACACACAACTGGGAGGAGGTGACGAATGCAGACGTTGTGGATGAGTTGGTAGGGTAATGTAAAAGAAGAAAATTAAAAGTGTAAATAGGAAAGAGAAAGGTGATGAAGACAAAAAAATTAGGTGACGAAAGACTGGATATCAGATTGGAGGGAGAGTATAGAGGTGAATATTATTCAGATATTTAGGAGTGGACGTGTCAGCAGATTGGTCTATGAAAGATGAGGTAAATCACAGAACTAACGAGGGAAAAAGGTGAGGGGTGCACTGAGGATTCTATAGAAACAAAGAACTTTGTCCGTGGAAGCAAAGAGGGGAATATATGAGAATATAGTTATACCAACACTCTTATAAGTGTGTGAAACAGGGGTGGTAAATGTTGCAACATGGAGAAGGCTGGAGGCAATGGAGATGTCATGTTTGTAAATATAATGCAGAGAATTCGTAGTTTGGAAAGAATTAAAAAAAAATGTGGCCTCATCATGATGGGGGTGTGTTACAAAAAACGCGATTCTAAAAGCTTAGAGATCTCCAGTGAATACTAGAAAGGACTGCCCTTCTAGCATCCAGCCTGTTACTCGGTTTTCGTAACAAGTAGTCAGTATCCTTGTCCAATTATCCATTAAAATTCAGTATGGTTCAATAGTGCTTTAGGATTACAACTGGTAGGCTACTAACTAGAGAAATTAAAATTTAATAAATTTATTAAGTCTAGAGGTATATTATCAAATTAAATTAATCACAGCAATGAAAATAAAATCAATCTCTCGAGTTCAATATTATTGTGCTGAAAACACATATCACATTTGTAATTCTTAAGTACCGTCTGGTACATTAACATTTAATAAGATATTACAAATATGTACAAGTAAGTGTGTGTATGCGTGTAAGTGCTCTTAAGTAGTTAGCTATGTCTCAAGACTCGAATAAGACTTAAACAAGTGACTGACAAAGTCCTCAAATAAACTAACTTCTTGACCGACTGGCAACCCGAACAGTCTGCTTGAACAACAAAGAATGCTAAGCCCAATAGCAATGCAATATCAAGCAACTGCGACACAGAATCAGGAACTGGGAAATAATATAACGACACTAAGTAGGGACCATCAGCAGATCCTCCACAAAAGCTACAAAACTCCCATACTACTGAATCTATGTTCAGCATAGGAAAAACGCGACTGTGACAATACACAGAAACCAGTACAAAATTAGGTCAGAAGCTATAGCTAAGGACCTGAGATGTTCAGAGTGTCTATGTGACACACAACCTCATTACAACGTCGAAAATCACTAAGTCTTTACAATGTTCTGTGAACAAAGTTCTACAGAACTAACAAGAATAATGAGACAGACAATCTGTCCAACCAGCAAGCGAGTCTCGAGCAGACTGAATACTTCAAGCGAGGTGAGGACACCCCCCCTCGATCACGTGATAGCTACGTGGACAACTGCAGCTCAGAAGCCGGCAGTATAACGAGCGACAAGCGATAATTACAGTAGTTTGACAATCAAGACTAACTGAGCACATATTATGTACATCCTAACAACATAAGCTACGTCAAATAACAATATAAAGCAATACATTTGCGATTTAGCTATTATCGCAAATATAAGCAATATAAAATTAAATGAAAAGGTAATATACATTACATATATACATAATAATCATTGTAACCCATTCAGGGGTTGCAACACCCCCCCCCCAACACGACAGAGGGTCGCATTAGGAGTTGCATTAATGTCTTTCACAGCGTCCGTCACTAGGATATGCCCCTAGTACTAGGGCAGTACACAGTATCGTATCTCTGCATACTCGTGGTTATGTACATCAGTGTAGAGACAGGATAGCGCTGACAAGGAGGACACGTTGAGGCTCGATCATAGTAGAGGAGACTGCATTCCACTCTTAAGTAGTGGTTGTGGAATGCTAGGCAGTATGAACATCTGAACATGAAACAGCTTAAGGTGTGTAGTGAGGGGGGGTCTGCGGCAGGACAGTGTTGCATCACGCAGTACCTCGCCCACACGACACTACCCACTCAACACTCAGCTTATGTCTCCTTACCACACACATCAATACTGTGAATACATAAATATAATAATTAGACATGAGTATATATAGTTAATATGGTCTGGAGGGATTAAGTTACTTTACTGAATTTGACATAGCAAGTAACAAAAGGTATTTGGGCATAAAATTACGTAAATTTTAATGTAACTGATAATTATTAAGGACGAGACAGAGCGTCAGCAATTACATTACAATGACCACTTATGTGTTTTATACTAACAGAATAAGGTTGGATTCTGAGGGCCCACCTCATGATCCTAGCATTTTTACTTTTCATGGTGTTAATATAAGTGAGTGGATTGTGGTCAGAAAAAACGTTAATTTTAAATGGGGAAGTGCCCAAATACACGTCAATATGTTCCAAGGACACAAGAGCTAGAGCCTCTTTCTCAATAGTGGCATAATTTTTCTGGTGTCGTTTAAGCTTAGATGAATAGTAACATATAGGATGGAGAATATCAGTGGATGTTGACTGATGGAGCAGCACAGCGCCCACTGCATAACCACTCGCATCTATATGTAAAAAGAAGGGAAGATTGAAATTAGGACTTTTCAACACAGGAGCAGAGGAGAGCAAACGTTTCAACCTTTTGAACGAGTCTGAACAATCTCTAGTCCAGGTGAACTGAACTTTGCTACTAGTAAGCTCAGTGAGAGGAGCTGCAATCTGAGAAAAGTTTGGACAGAACCTGCGATAATATCCTGCCATACCCAGGAATCTCTGTACTCCTTTCCTATCCTGTGGCACTGGAAATTCAGAAATTGCACGAACCTTAGCCTCAATAGGAGCAACCTCACCTTGGCGAGATACAAAAGCCTAGATAGGTAATCTTGGCTTGACCAAAACTACATTTAGCTAAGTTAACAGTGAAGTTGTAGTGCGCCAGTCTCTCAAACAATGCTCTGAGACGCGTCAAGTGCTGTTCTCGCTCGTCACTGTACACCACTAAGTCGTCAAGGTAGGCTTCTACTCCTTCTAAGTTGTGGGTTCAAATCTTTCATTATACGCTGGAATGAAGAAGCCGCGTTACATAGGCCGAAGGGGTGACGAGGTAGTTAAACAATCCATCTTGAACAGTAAAAGCAGATATTTCTTGAGCACGTTCAGTAAGCGGGACTTGATAATACCTCGCAAGAGATCTAAACGGCTGACAAACTGGCTCCTGACACACGATCAATAAGGTCGTCAATGCGAGGTAGAGGATAACCATCAGGCAAGGTGACAGAGTTGACTTTCCTGTAATCAGTGCACATCCTGAAACTACCGTCAGGTTTTAGGCACTAAAATACAGGGAGATGCCCATGGACTTTTTACTGCGTTCAATAGTCCGTGAGATAACAGAAAATCAACCTCTTCTCTCAATACTTTATGCTTCGTTGGACTCATTCTATATGGTGATTGCTTAATGGTGATGCTCCCTGTACATCAACGTCAATGTACACCCAGAGTACAACGTTTAGGAACATCACTGAACAATTCAGGGAAATACAAAATCATGTTTTTAATATCACCACTTTATCAATCCCAAGGTTACTAAGAAAATCGTCTAGTGATTGTAGAGTCACTGAATTTTCTAACGAACCTCTATACCTCTAGAGATGTCAGGTAGACTGACGTTTTTCTTCCTCTGTCCTAGGAAGAATAGAAGTAGTAGGTAGAGGACTAGCGTAGTATGCCTTAAGCTGGTTAACATGGTAACACATGATTAGATTTCTTTTTCCCAGGCGTACGTACCAAATAATTTTACGTCGCTAAGCTTTTTCACTACTTCCAGGGGACCATCATACTGGCTTGTAGAGCATGACCTGGTACTAATTTCCGAGCCATCACCTTCTCGTGCTTTAAAAGAACGAGAGACAGCACGCTTGTCATAATGTTGCTTCATTCTAGCTTGGGCTGAAACAAGGTTTTTCGTAGCTAGCTCTCTAGCGGCTGTCAAATGTTGCTGCATTAATGAAGGTGAAGTACTCAATGATGGATTTGATTTTCCTGTCCACACGTCTTTTAACACTGCGAGAGGACCACGCACTTGGTGTCCGAATATTAATTCAAACGGACTAAATCCGAGACTTTCTTGTTCACTTTCTCTCATAGCGAACAGAAGAAAAGGTATACCTCATCCCAGTCTCTAGAAAAATGTTCACAATAAGCTCTCATCATGGACTTCAGTGTCTGGTGAAATCTCTCTAGAGCACCTTGTGACTGTGGATGATAACTGGTTGAAAGTACAGACTTTATTCCTAGGTGGGATAATGCTTCTCGAAAGATCTTAGAAGTGAAATTAGATCCCTGATCTGATTGTATCTCTCGTGGCAATCCAACCTGGGAGAAAAATTTCATCAGCGCTCTCACAATAGCACGAGCATTAATTTTTCTCATAGGAATAGCTTCGGGATAGCGTGTTGCAGCGTCCATAATAGTAAATAAGTATTGGTTTCCTAGTTTGGTTCTAGGCAAAGGACCAACACAATCAATAATAAACGTGAGAATGGTTCACCATGCACGGTGATTAGGAAAGAGAGGCGCAGGTGGAGGTGTGTGCGCTGGCTTGCCTGTCACTTGACACACGTGACAACTTCGCACATGATCAGCTACTGTTTCCTTCATCTTTGGCCAAGTAAAATGTTTTGCCAGTTTACCGAGTGTCTTCTTGACACCCAAATGTCCTCCTATGGGACTATTGTGAGCAAAATCAATGGCTTGTTCACGAAATGTAACTGGTAACACTACTTTTTCTTTTTATATTTTATTTAAACTCAGGTACAAAAATTATATGGGAACATAATCAATATGTAACAAGATACAGGCAGTAAAACGATAATCTGCAGTGACTACACAAATACCAAAGAAGCACTTATATAATGACATCAGACTGGCTGCTGCACTCCAATCAAACACTACTTTTATGTACTGTGCTTCACGTGAAAAAATGGTCTTATAATAAAAACGATAGTCCTACTTAGTAATGCTGACATCTCTCCCCCCCCCCTTGAAAAACATACCACTTTCACCTGAGTATACTCATTGACATCTCTTATACATTTATTAGAGCATTAAGGATATCATTGACTACATGTATAAACACAATCCAGCCATCTAAAAGGCTGACTATAATACAAGAAAAGTCTGAACATGATGGCACACATCCACCAAAGAAACCAATCCACACCTAACCCTCATATACCCCATGATAACAATCAATATCGTGCACGGTGGTGTGGTTTAATACACTACCGCTGACTCTTCACCCCCCCCCCCCCACATGCCTAGTAACTGTGTCTGCCGTCACCACTCATAACCTCCATCAGTCATTAAAATTTAAAAATACATTAAGGTACAATAACACAAAGGAATATGAGAACCCCTTATCGTCTCCGCCACAGATAAATAAAAATGTTACATTTCTAATTACATACTGCTGATTCATCTTTGTGCTTACAAAATATCCCCTATCCCCTATGATTTTCATCTCTTTACTCCAAAGCTAAAACCCGATTATACATTTCATCAATCAAATTAATATTACAATAAGCATAATAATATCAATACTTATCATCCGACTAATAGGTGTACATTATTAATCACCCTGAGTTCCATGAAATTTACATAAGAAATTAAAACATATATTGACAATCCTCACATCCTTCCCGTCTTCTAAATACAGTGTACATATATCCAATACATTTCGTTATGATCCAATCATATTACTTACACTTCCCCTTTTCCCCAGTGCAAGATAAATGCCACTTGCACTAGAGTCACAACACCTTGCATTTGTTCACTTAAAACGTATAAAAAAAGAACTAACATAAATAACTTATAACGATATATAGATAGTAATTATTTGACAAAGTGAAGAATACCAACTAATATGGTTAACAGTACACTAGAAATTGTAACTCACTCACTAATACAAAACCCATTTTTTATGTATTATGTTCAACAGATATCTATATTTTTTAACAATTTTTCCCAAACAAAATCAGACTTACTCTTTTAGCACTAAGTTACCAAATAACTTATGGCTCCTAAAAAAACTGTACCGGGGAGTACAAC
>NW_026464807.1:0-39373 GCF_026875155.1 Cherax quadricarinatus
AAAAGGACGGGAGGGGAATTTTGGGATGTTCAGTTGGAAGGGTAATATGATTGTGATGTCAGTCCCCATCAACCCAAAAAGGGGTACGAGGAAAATTGGCGAATGTTGTTTTCTCTGTAGTGTCACCCACTGCCTTGGTGGGAGAAGGCCACTGTGAAAAAAAAAAAAATAACCCAATGAATGGTCCAAGCTAGACTGAAATATCGTCATAAATTTCAGTCTCCTATGTGAGGGTTATTTGTGTATAGTTCCAGTGACTTAATACCTTTTTTTTTATTCTTTAAGCCTCTAACTGTCACAGCTTTGATCTCAGCATCTCTGCTAGTGCTCTGAATGAGTGTTCTGCAGCTTGCAGAAATGTTGCCAATATAACTTTTCATTTTTTTTTTATTTATGCAGTTTCTATGTTCTGATAATCACAAATATTAGGTATGGAAATAGTAATCAGTCACAAACACACTGACAGGTGAACATGTTCACCTGCCTTGGTCACATTTACTGGTCCCAGCAATGTCTTTAGATGTGCTGAAGTGTATCAAATCCTTGATGCCGTGTCACTCTACATTACTGATGGTGGCCACATCCATCTCAAAGCCACTAAAGTCAGGGTTAACATCACTTTCGTAGAAAAAGGAGTTAATACGACATAATGTTAAGTGAATTCCTGAGATTTGCCACACTGTTTGCTCTAGTTAGTGCTCAATTGACCTGGTGATCCCCAAGGTGCTAAGTGGTCCAAGATTTTTTTAATACTGCACACACTGAGTGTTAAGACCCATTCTATACAGCCTAGGCCTCTTGGACCTATTGTGCCAAATTTGAAGGCAGGAAAAATAAAACACAGATCTACATTTGGAGGGCTAACAGTAAGAATGTAGAGCTATATTTTTACAGTTAAAAGATTAAAAATAAATAGGAAGAAAGAATTAAAAAAATTCAATTGTTTTAAATTGTTACTTTAAGAATGTTGTCCTCAACTTTAATTCCCCACAACTTGTCCATATCTGACTGCAGTAGTGATTTGGATGCATCCCTGTAGTAACATATTTTTCCAGACGTATTTGTGGGCACCACCACCATTCTTCGATAAACACCTCGTGCTGCATAAGCTCTGTCCATAGAAAAATTTATGCTAAAATAGTGAGCTATATAATTACAAATCAATTCTGCATAATAATACAGTATGAAAGAAAGAAATACTACATTCACACCATGCCTTATAATTCTACCATAAAGAATGTGTAGTTAATTTCAATAAATTTCAGCACAGAGAAAATGTAATAATTTTATTTAATAAAACATAAGTACACAGAGAAAAGAGAAGACCATGATTTTTGGCAAAGTAGTTTGACAAATGGCTACAAGTCAATGACCTGAACCCTCAAACTGAGGAAAACGTATGTAATTTTTTTTGTTGACACTGTTCTTTCTTTAAAAAATAAAATTGTCCCTCAAGAATTTATAAATAAAAGAAGTCAGGTTGAAATTAAACTAAATATGATGTAATTTAAGTGGGAGGAGCATTTTGGCCTTTATACACAAAATTTGAAGACAGTGTGGTGTTACCAAAGGCATAATTCAAAGGGCTGGGAGGTGTTGTTTGAAGTGGTAATGAGAGCACCAAGGGGAAATTTCAGCACCCCCCAAGCCCCGCAAATAAAAATAGTAATAATTATAATAATGCTACCACGAGAAGTCTCCTAGCCTCCCCTTCCCACCAGATATCCAACCCAAGCCTCCCAATATAGAAATTCTGCTGTTGCCCCTATGAAGTGGTTTGGGCATTTAGGGAGGATGGAGAAAGACTGGGCGAGAAAGGTGTATAAATCAGGGGTTGGAAGGCAAAAAGGGAAGGGGATCATCCCAGAAATGGTTGGAGTGATGGGGTAAAAAAAAGTTTCCAGTGCTAGAGGGGTTTTGAACATGCAACAGACTTGTGTGAGATTGTTAATTGGAGTAGAGGCATGTGTTCTGTGCTCGAGTGAGGCAAGTAACATTTTATGAAAAGATTCAGGGAAACTATTAGTTAGCCCAGAGTCCTTATAGGTGGAAAAAGCAATGGTTGCACTGAAACTGGATACTGCAGTTTATAGTCATCTGAACTGTGGTCCAGCTTTATTTCTGGACAGCAGTTGAATAAATAAATGTTTCCTACTGGAAAAACCCACCTCAGAGAGAGATGAGGAAAAAAAAAAAAAAACCTTAATACCACAATCAGCATGTTTATCATCATTATATTTAATGACAGGGTTGGGACAATTTTTGTGGGAATAAAATGCTGATAGCAGTGACAATGACAAGAATGGTGCTAATACCAAAGGGTATGCTATATTACAATATTTGAAGAATTTGTTTGCTGTGTAAAAATCAATGAACCACTAGGAGAAACACTTTACCCTGAAAATCCCTAAATTATTATTTTTTTATTTTTGGTTGTGAGAATCACGCCTAATTTCAGACGGGAGTGTTTCTTTCAAAATGGCTTTAATAAAGATGAATGGCATTAAACACACATAGAAAATGCCATTCAACGTAATTATGAAGAATATATAAGTCACAATACCATGGTTTTGAATAATTCACACTTATCTACAAACTGGATATGAAGTTAGATGCCATTCTGGTTCATCATACCTTTACCTTTGATGTACCTTCGAGGAGTTTTGAAGTCTCACTACTCTTGGAGCCCAGCCCCGGGCAGGCTCGTATGGTGCTTCCCTAGTCATCCAGGCTGTTGCTACTGGAGGCTCACTGCTCCTCATATCCATCACAGCCTGGTTGATCTGGCACCTGGTGAAGATACTTTTCCAGTTTTCTCTTTGACTTATACACTTCTTCCAGCTGTGATATCTGATATCTTTGGTAAGATGCTGAATAGTCTGGGGCCACGAATGTTGACGCTTTATTGGCTCAATGTTAGTAAACGATTTCTTTATCTGTCCCAGCACTGATATTTCTCCTGCCTTGAACAGGGCTGTCAGCACTCCGCAATTTTCCAAATGAGGGAGCACCCGTGATATGAAGTGTCACCCCTGGCATTATTTCTCTTGTTTTGAAAGTCCTCATTACCTACCCCCCTCATCCTCCAGCTGTTGTGATCTTTGTCTTATTATGTTCTTTGGGAAAAAATGTCAGCTGACATAATTATTTCCAGGTCTTTTATGTGTTCCTTTCATTCTATTTGGTAAAATCTTGAGTTTTGTATAGTGTGTTCCTTTTGAGCTCTTCATTCTTTCCCTACCCAAGCAGCTGAAACTTACACCACTGGATGTCTAGTGACTTGCTGTTTATTTAGTAGTGTCATCTGCAAATGATGATACAAAACTGTGACGGGGTTTTTATCTATGTCTGTATGAGAATGAGAAACAGCAGGGTGCCAGGACAGTGCCTTGGGGAATGAGCTTTTTACCCCGTTGATGCTGAATTTTACACCAATTACTACAATTTTTTGTGTTGTTGCAACTTGCATAGGTACTGTATAAATCCACTGGTTTTTGGGATTTTCTTGGCTTCTTTACAAATTCAATATCTGAGTTAAAGTGAAAAAAGCCCAAATCTTTTTTCTTTCAAAAAAAACCCGGGCCCTATCCCCCAAGGCAGGGGGCCCCAAAAAAACGAAAAATTTTTCTTTTTTAAAAATTGTAATTTTACGAAGGGGTTACTAGCCCTTTCTCCCCGGGATTTTAATGCCTTTACAACCGCATGGCTTAGGAGGGGGGAAAATTTGTTCCCCTTCCCATGGAGGGGAAAAAAAAACAGAACTAGAAAGAAAATAGAAAGAAAACCCGGCGTTGACCCCCGGAAAATCTTCCCCGGGAAACTCTTCCGGTATAATATATATATATATATAATATATATATTTTTAATATATTTTTATATATATATATTATATTAAATAATTTTCTATTTTATTCTATATATATAATATTTATTAATTATTATACTTTTTATTTTACATATATAATAATTTATATAATTTTAAAAATATATAACTTTATATATATACATATATATTTACATATTATTTTAAAAATTAATATATATAATATATATTTTATACATATTTATATAATATTTATATAATATATAATATAAAATATAATATATTTAAAATTATATAAAATACAATAATTTTTATAATTTTTAAAAAAAATATATATATTACATATATATTAAATATTAATACATTTTTATATAAATTTATATATACATATATATAAAAATATATATTAAAATTATATAATATATATTAATATATATACAATTATAACTATATATAACATATATATTTTTTATATACAATATAATAATTTAATACTATATATACTTTTATATTATTTTTTTATATTTCATTATATAAATTAAATTTTTAAATTTTTATATACAATTTTAACATATATTAAAATATAACTATATATACAAATTTACTATATATAAATTTTTAATACAAATATATATTTTATATAATTTTAATATATATTTAAAATTATAATAATATTTATTTTAAATATATAAAAAAATTATATTTTATTATATATAAATTTAATTTTATATATATATTTAAATTTTAAAATATTATTATTTAACAAAGCGGGCGTCCCAGAGGAGGGTGACCCAAAAAAAGAAAAAAAATCCCAAAAAGAAAATACTTTCATATCATTTAACACTTTCACCCCCTCACCATTATCACTGCTTTTGCAGGGGTGTTTGAATAAAAACAGTTTAGAAGCATATACGTATAGGTACAAACATATCCTCCAAACTGCCTTTATATATTTATTATTTTTAATATATATTTTTAAACATGCAGCTTGTTGAAGGAGAGGTTGGTAGACAGCAACGCCCAGGGGGATACCGCTCCCAAGGAGGTAAAACGAAACCCGTAATTGTTTTACATGTGGTAGGTTTGTGTTCTTTTGTCTGTCTCATAAATTGAAAGTTTTCGGTTGTCTTGCTACTTTATTAACTTGGGTCACACAAACCTACATGTACAGCAAAAATATACGCACCCTTGGGTTTTTTTATTTTCTTTCTAATTCTTTTTTTGTTTATTTCCTCTTTCCCATGGGGAAGTGGACGAATTTTTCCTCTGAAGCCAGCGTGTCGTAAGAGGCGACTAAAATGCCCGGGGGCAAGGGGCTAGTAACCCCCTTTCCTGTAAAATTTCTAAAATTTAAAAAAGGAGAAACTTTAGTTTTTTCTTTGGGCCCCCCACTTCGGTGGGATAGGTGGTATGTTGAAAGAAAAGAATATTGCTTGTAAAGTATGGTGGGACCTAAATTAAATGAAATAGCAAGGGGCTCCCGAATCTTGCTGTGTTGAGGGCAGAAAAAAAAAAAAAACCCAGCAACCCACCATCTGTAAAACAATTAAGGCTTTGTTTTTAACTCACTTGGCAGGACGTAGTACCTCCCCGTTTCTGTCTACCCCCCTATCACACAAAATTTGCCAAAAATACTGTGAAAAAAAATAAAAAACTTACTTTAATTTTATGTTGAGAGCACTGAAAGTGAGCCCCTCAGCCTCAAGCTTCAGATACCAATCCTTGATTTCTTTTTTGGTACTCCACTTATACCCAGGTAATGGCAGTACCACCTGAAAGATTGACATTTTTTACTTGTGAGGCTAACAAAAAAGACCGTACAAAAAAAAAGTAATGTACGTGCAGTAATTTAGATAATAGCAAGTGGGAAATTCTGTCAATTTATAAAAAAATTTAATGGTAAAATTATATCTCTTTTTAGATAATAAAATACCTTTCTCTTTTCTGCTGAAGGTGCTTCAACATTTAGGTTAACAACAATACACCATGAGCCAAATGTGCTTTAAGACAAGTGTCTGAGACAACTGTATATAACGAAAAAAAAAAAATCCTAAGAAAGTGACAAAGTGTCATTTTATTTAGTTAAATCACTTCCCTCACACACACAAAAATCAATCACTGAAAAGCAAATAGTAATAACACGAAATTAAAATTCATTCTTTCTGCAAGAAGCAAAAGACGAATTCATATATTGTATTTTTCCAGTTACAATTAGACATGGTGAACAGCTTTATATATATTCATAGGGAATAGGTTGTACAATTTTTTGTTTTATGCCAATATGTGCAAGGGTTACGAACATACTATTATAGGACTTTGAAAAAGGTTACTGTACTTGCTAATTGCTAAATTTGATTCGTAAACAAGAGCTCAAAAAATAACAGAATAATCCAAGTGAGATAACCTGTTACCTCCCTTTGAACCAGCAGATGAAGGGAAACTGGAGGGCTAATATAACAACAACAATTCATTTAACAGTCATAATTATGCTAGGAATGAAGAGCAGATAGAGAAGGAAGGATTGAAAGAAAATAAAGGATGGAGGGGAAAGGGTGGACGAGGGTGTGAAAGGAAATGAAAGTAAATTATGGACTTCTTAATGCCTGAGGAAAAGAACTACATTTCATTAGAGGAGAAGAGTACAATTTTGAGTCATGGCTCCCCAAAAAAAATTGGGTTTGGGAGAAGAGATACCTTGAATTTGTCCAAGGAAAATGCCCAAAACCCCTAATTTTAGGAGATGCCTTAACCCTGCTTACCCTTTCAGGAGTCAGGAAAAAATGACTGGTACCTCCAAGATAGAAACAGGGGCAGACCCCCCTTCAACAGGATCCACACACAATCATCCAATAGTGAAGGCATAGAAGTGGTTGAACAATTTCATTGCCACAAGGCAACCATGCCCAGTGATTGCAGAATAGACAGCAAAGCTACCTGTAAGGTGCTAGAAGGCTAAGTGGGACAAACCCCAGGATATGGAGAGCTCAGCCAACTATAGGGAGAAGAATGCTTTGAAGCAGCATGCAACCCCAGCCTACATCAGTCACAATATGAGAACATCATAACTGACTGATCAGGATTTAGGTAAACCACACTTTATATTAAGACCACATACAGTGTTGACATCATCTGTTAACAGTAAAGAGAAAACTAAAAATAATGCCAAACGGCATTACACCTTCAACTGCCAATCTTGGGTCCTAGGGTGACCCCAGTAGGTCCCACACTATAATCCAATACCCTGAGCAATTAGTAAGAACAATGGGAGATCTTTATGATGATCCATTTCCTAATACTCAGGAAGAAAAATTTAAGCCAAAAAGTGATCTCATCCCCCCTCCCAAGCAAGTCACCAAGGTTCTACAATTAAGTGACAGTGTGTTAGGAAAAACTCAAAGTAACAGTAAATTAACAATGCAACCCTAAAGATTCAAAACCCCTAGAAAGACAACAATCCTATCAACCCTCCACCCAACAAAAACAACTTCAGCACTGAACCCCTCCACAGCAACCCCCCCAAGTAACTTTCATCCCTGCACTAGACCAGAATTCTATTTTTGGAGATATTTTTCTTTTTTTAAATTAGGTTACACTTGACTACATAATGCTATGAAAACATATATTTAACCACAAATAAGCATATTAGAAAATAGGTCACAATATATCTAGCAACAAGATGGCTGAGGAAAAGTAGGAAACATTCAAACCGGAACGTTTCTTTTTCTGAGCACAAGAATGGAGTGCAAACTATTAGATATAACACTACGAATCCCCACCATATTAACAAAATATGGTGAAAAAAACATATTAAGTGTGTGCATTATATGAAGCCAATGCAAAGATGTATAATATAAAAAATAAAGGAACTAATATTTTGCGACTTTTATCCAGCACTTCTTCCCTGTCAACAGGATAACTTTAAAGAGCCATTCACCTGGTAGACAAATTTACAGATCTAAACAAGAAAGCAGGATGTATTAAACTGCACTTACATCTGCAATGTCTGCAACTTCTGCTTCTTCCTCGGTCAGGAAGTGGAAACCAGACATATTTTGACCATTGGTCTCGGTTGCTTCCATCTCAGGCTTGATTTCTGAGTCTTCTTTACCTTCCTCACCTTCACCATCATTGTCATTGCTTTCCTCATCCAATTCTAACAGCAAATATAAAATGCTAAAAATTAGAACCCTTACTGTACAAAAGTCAGTCATCATTAAATGCATTTTTCATCAATTAGCAAGTCTCATTTCACTACGAATTCTCTGCATAACATTTACACCACACATTGCCCTTAGCAGGGGAGATGTTGTATCTAAGGGCAATGTGTGGTTGTAATATTATGCAGAGAATTCATAGTGTGGAAATTAAAAAGTGTGGAGTTACTAAAAGTATTATTTAAGAGGGCTGAAGAGGGGTTGTTGAGGTGGTTTGGTCATTTAGAGAGGATGGAGCAAAATAGGATGACTTGGAGGATGTATAACTCTGTAGTAGAGGTGGAAGAGGCTACGGTAGGGGTTGTCCTATGAAAGGATGGATGGAGTAAAAGTTTTGTGTGCAAGGGGCTTGGACATGCAGGAGGCATGTGTGAGCATGTTAAATAGGAGTGAATGGAGAGGAATGGTTTTCGGGACCTAATGCAGGGTAATGTTTTGTGAAGGGATTCAGGGAAACCGGTTAGCTGGACTTGAGTCCTGGAGGTGGGAAGTACAATGCCTGCACTTTAAAGGAGGGGTTTGGGATATTGGCTGTTCGGTAGTGACATCTAAACTGCATATCTCAGCTTCGGCAAAGACAGTGATTATGTGTGAATGATGGTAAAAGAGTTTTCTTTCTTTTTTTGGTCACCCTGCAGTGGTGGGAGATGGCCGTGTTGAAAAAAAAAAACTAAAAAAAAACTAATATATCAAATAACAGTGGCTTTACATTTAGGAATCAAATCATGTGATTACATGTAACTTTAACTAATTACAGTACTTTTAAAATGCTCATCCAACACATCTTAAACATTTTTTTTATTTTCAACAAGTTGGCCGTCTCCCAACAAGGTAGGGTGACCCAAAAAGAAAGAAAATCCCCAAAAAGAAAATACTTTCATCATCATTCAACACTTTCACCACACTCACACATTATCACTGTTTTTGCAGAGGTACTCAGAATACAACAGTTTAGAAGCATATACGTATAAAGATATACAACATATCCCTCCAAACTGCCAATATCCAACCCCTCCTTTAAAGTGCAGGCATTGTACTTCCCATTTCCAGGACTCAAGTCCGACTATATGAAAATAACCGGTTTCCTGAATCCCTTCACTAAATATTACCCTGCTCACACTCCAACAGATCGTCAGGTCCAAGTACCATTTGTCTCCATTCACGTGAATCTATCCATCATGCTCACACACGTTTGCTGGAAGTCCAAGCCCCTCACCCACAAAACTCCTTTACCCCTCTCTCCAACCCTTTCGAGGACGACCCCTACCCCGCCTTCCTTCCCGTATAGATTTATATGCTTTCCATGTCATTCTATTTTGATCCACTCTCTCTAAATGACCAAACCACCTCAACAACCCTCTTCTGCCTTCTGACTAATACTTTATTAACTCCACACCTTTTCCTAATTTCCAAACTCCGAATTTTCTGCATAATATTTACACTCAACGTTGCCTTAGACAGGACATCTCCACTGCCTCCAACCCTTCCTCCCCCCTGCTGCATTTCCCACCCAAGTTCACATCCATATAAGAGTGTTGTACTACTATTACTTTCATACATTCCCTTCTTTGCCTCCATAGATAATTTTTTTTTGACTCCACATATACCCAATGCACCACTCACCTTTTTTCCTTCATCAGTTCAAATATTAACTTCATCCTTCAAAATCCATCCGCCGACATGTCAACTCCCAAGTATATGAAAACATTCACTTCTTCCATACCCCTCCCCAATTTGATATCCAATTTTTCTTTATCCAAATCATTTGATACCCTCATCACTTTACCTTTTTCTATGTTCACTTTCAACTTTCTACCTTTACACACATTCCCCAAAAACTCATCCACTAACCTTTGCAATTTTTCTTTAGAATCTCCCATAAGCACAGTATCATCAGCAAAAAGTAACTGTGTCAATTCCCATTTTGAATTTGATTCCCCATAATTTAATTCCACCCTCTCCCGAACACCCTAGCATTTACTTCTTTTAAAACCCATCTATAAATATATTAAACAAACCATGGTGACATTACACATCCCTGTCAAAAGACCTACTTTTACCGGGAAAGTAGTCCCCCTCTCTTCTACACACCCTAACCGCCCCTCACTACCCTCATAAAAACTCTTTACAGCATTTGTAACTTACCACCTATTCCATATACTTGAACATCTGCCACATTGCTCCCCTATCCACTCTATCATATGCCTTTTCTTAAATCCATAAATGCAAAAACCATAAATCCATAAATGCAATAAATCCATAAAACCATAAATGCAATTATCTAAATACTGTTACATATATGCTTCAATGTAAACACTTGATCTACAAATCCCCTACCCACTCTGAAACCTCCTTGCTCATCCGCAATCCTACATTCTGTCTTACCTTTTAATTCTTTCAATTACAACCCTACCGGTAACCCTTTTCCTGGGAACTTAGTAAACTTATTCCTCTATATTTTTACAATCTCTTTGTCCCCTTTCCCTTTATATAAAGGGACCCATACATGCTCCTGCCAATCCCTAGGTACCTTCCCCCCTTTCATACATTTATTAAACAAAAGTACCAACCATTCCAAAATGATATCCCCCTCTGCTTTTAACATTTCTGTCATGATCCCATCAGTTCCAGCTGCTTTACCCACTTTCATTCTACGTAATGCCTCACGTACCTCCCCCTACTTACATTCTGCTCTTCTTCACTCCTAAGAGATGGTATACCTCCCTGGCCAGTGCATGAAATTACCGCCTCCCTTTTTTTCCTCAACATTTAAAAGTTCCTAAAAATATTCTCGCCATTACCTAATACCTCCTCTCCCCATCTACTAACTCCCCTACTCTGTTTTTAACTGAAAAAATTCATACTTTCCCTGGGCTTTCTTAAGTTAACTCACTCCAAATTTTTTTCTTATTTTCATTAAAATTTCTTGACAGTGCCTCTCCCACTCTATCTTTCTGCTCTCCTGCACTCTCTCCCCACTCTCTTCACCTTTCTTTACTCTCCATATAGTACTCTGCTCTTCTTAAAACACTTCTTTTATCACACTTTCTCTTTTATCACACTCTTTACTTTTATCATTCCACCAATCCCCTCTTTCCTCCTGCACCCACCCTCCTATAAACACAAACTTCTGCCCCACATTCTAATACTGCATTCTTAAAACTATTCAACCCTTTTCAACCCCTCCCCCCTACTCATCTTTGCACTAGCCCACCTTTCTGCCAATCTTAAACATGACAGAAAAAATGTTTGAAGAACTTTCTACATTATTCTCCTCTCATGAGGATAAAAAGGCATGCAACATGATGAAACACTCACCATCCACTTCAGTACTGGAGCCCTTGCGTCGGACAAATGTCACCAGGTAGCACCTTCAATCCATACTTTTGACCCTTCGAGAAGTATAGTGTTCCACATCCAGCTTTGGTATGCATGAAGGTATAGGTGCGAGTAGGTGCGTGGGATCTGAAATTTCAGCTCAAATAGTTACAAAATGCACACTTAATTAATTAAAAATATTTACTGCTTTGCAGTCTCACATAATGTCCAATTTCGATAAATATTATCCTGGAGACAAAAATGGGAATGTATGAGAATGTAGTGATACCAAAACTCTTTATATGGGTGTGAAACATGGGTTGTGAATGTTGTAATAAGGAGAAGGCTGGAGATGTCACATAAAGAATTATAGGTGGTAGTTATTTTAATAAACAAAACAGAAAAGCTAGCAATCCTGAAGTGTTTATGTTAAAGACCTTAGCCCCTGGTTATTTCTGAACATACAAGTAATTACACCTTACCCGGTTCAAGGCTTCTACAAGATCATTTCTGTCAACTGTGATAGCCCAGTTAATAACTGATTTTCAACTGTTGCCTCCCAGCCCTTACACAGCATTTTAAGAGCAGCCTCAGCATCTCCTGTTTCCTTCCATGTGGTGTGTGACAACGATGAAGGTCTGGAACATCATTATCACGAGGAGCAAGGATCAAATTAACTGCCTGAAACAAAATAAGGTGCATTCATATACTGTTCATTAATTTTAATTACATTTCATTCTTCTTGTCTGGACTCATTTTCATTAGCTAAACAAGGATAAAAAACAACAACAAAAAAAATAGGCCAAGCATTCCTTTTCAAGTGTTAAGAAAGCATTAGTGTTATTAATTTTCCCTAACTCGTATATTTTTTTGCACCCAGTATCAGACATTTATTTACCCGAAATAAAACAAAAACAGCATATAGTAATTGAGCAATAAATATAAAAATGAAATACCTTACAATAAACCCTCCAACAATACAACTCCACACTGTACAAATTTCTTGTGACACAAGAAAAGCTATATTATGCACAGTATGTCTTAAAAGAATAATTACTCTATATTATTCTTTCTACAAGCTGGCCATATCCCACGAAGCAGGGTGGCCAAAAGGAAAAAACAAGAGTTTCTCCTTTTAAATTTAGTAATATATGCAGAAGGGGTTGCTAACCCCCTTTCTCCTGGAATTTTAGGAAAAATTCTGTTCCACTTCCCCATGGAGAAATTACTCTATCATGAATGCAAAATTTGGATAAAGTATACCAATAACCAGGTGGCCACAAGTAGTAACCAAGCTGCCTGCTTCCCACACCTCTTAGTAAGCTAAAGCATTTCACATGTCTTAGTCATAGCCATTAGAGATCTTCCTTCTTTATCTAGCTAACATTTTTAGTCAGGCTCTGATACAAAAGAATACTGAAACAGACACAATCACTTGGAGGAAAATGAATCATTAGAATCTGTCAAAAAATCCTTTATAAAGCTATATGACTAAGTGATCAAGATGATCAAAGTTCAAGCACAGTAAATCATTGATCTTTATTACATTCAATTTATGAAATATGAATACAGAACAATTATGAATTCTCAAATGTACATTCAAAGCATGATGGGTAATCGAATAAAAAAAATGAATCTGTATGTTCTTAACTCTTTGTGTTTTGTTTTTCACACTTGATTTCCACAAATCCAATAAAATACGTTTATGGTTTGCCTTGCTCATTCGTATTATGTCAATTGCTCCATCCTTACCTCTGTATGTTAACTTCTTGCTTGTTTAACCCTTTGACTGTTTACGACGTTATAAATACGTCTTACGAGCCAATGTTTCTGACGTATTTATACGCACAAATTCTAGCGGCTTCAAATCAAGCGGGAAAGGCCTGGTAGGCCTACATGAGAGAGAATGGGTCTCAGTGGTCGGTGTGCACCTGTGAAAAAAATCTGGGACCCAGCGGTGCATTGTGGGAACGCCATCTTGTTAGTCCATTTTCACCATGCCTTCGGTAAAAAGTTCCTCACTCCTCGGCGGATTGGAGGTCTTTTGTTCCCAAGTGATAGCTCTAACAGCGATTGAAAATGTCAGTGACAGTGAATTCCAGGGTTTTGAAGCGAGTGTTACCGGAAAAAAGTGCCCAGGATAACGTAATTAGTGATGAAAACCCAGATGACCACAACCTTCCACCTCTGGTGCAGGGCCGGCTTGTTCACGTTCACGTTCGCCTGTACCAGGACGAAAGAGGAAACTTTTGGTCATGTACACACCCAGATGATAGCAGTGAATGTGATAGTGATAGTGATTTCAAGGTCATTGAAAGCAGTTCTAGTGATAGTGAGGGTGAATATTCCCCAGTGAAGCGGCCAGTATGTACGACGTAGCATGAGGTCTGGTAGTATTTCATATGTTGTTCCAAGGGGAAGGAAAAAACTCTGGGAGCACATCCCGTGGCCCTACACCACGACCTGATAGTGAGATGACGATATTGTAACGATGGGTATGAATGATGTGAGTGAGGGAGCAGGCAGTGGTGGTGATAGTGAGGGTGGCACGGCCCATGTGGCCCCATCAGCGGGCCACGCTACTACCCACGCTGCTGACTCTGCACAACAACCAGCCTCACCCGACCCCACACTCCACAACCTGCACAACCACAACCACGGTACAATATCCAGACCCCCCAGCAGACCGCATTCTGGGATTGGCAGGACGGTGACGAGGTTTGTTCCCAGTCCCATGACTTTGTTTGAAAACACAAAGTGGAATAAAGCCATCATGTCCATTTGGGAACAATGCCAGTGAACTGGACTGCTTTGAGTTATTCTTCGATGAGCCCTGATGGACATCATTGTCAGGGAAACAAACACATACTGTGATTACACCATGGCAAATACAATTCTCTCACCAAAATCACGGCTACACAAGTGGAAGGAGCAACTGTGGCAGAGATGTACCTGTTTTTTGCCACAAAAATTTGCTTATGCCACATGTGTATAAGCACACTGTCACCACATACTGGGCAACAGAACGCCTGATTTCAACTCCAGGTTTTAGTGACATTATAGGTGTCAATCGTTTCGTGATACTGTTACGTATGTTACACTTTTTAGACAAAACCAGGCCTGACAGAAGTGACAGGTTATATAAGATAAGAAATGTGTTTATGTACTGAAACAAAAGTGCTGCATGTATTTTTATCCCTTCAGGAAGCTTGTTATTGATGAGTCCTTGATTTTATTCAAAGGAAGACTCTCATTCAAGCAATATATACCAAGCAAGAGGAAACGCTTTGGTATAAAGCTATTTGTACTGTGTGATTGCAGAAGTGGTCTCGTTTTGGATATCATTGTGTACACTGGCAGTAATACTTTGAGAGATACCATGAAGTTATTGGGTATCTCTGGTGATGTGGTTCGAACAATGATGGAACCATATCTAGGTAAGGGGCATTGTTATTTACTGATAACTGGTACACAAGCCCCTTACTCAGTGATTTCTTGCGAGTGAACTTGACAGATGTGTGTGGCACAGTGCGTCGTAATCGTAAACATATGCCAAGGTTCGACGCTGGCACTCGCAGAGGTGAGGTGCAAGCCTTTGCTGCCAATGACATCATGGCATTTTGGTGGCATGACAAACATGATGTCACATTATTGACATCAGTTCACCGAAACAAAATGGTACACAGTGGCAGGAACAACAGAGAGACCAATGAACCCATTCTAAAGCCTGCAGCTGTCATGGACTACAACCTAAATATGCACTTAGTGGACAAATGTGACATGTAGATTGGGTTTGCAGACTGTGTAGGAAAGGTTGGAGAGAGGGGGTAAAGGAGGTTTTGTGTGCAAGGGGCTTGGACTTCCAGCAGGCATGCGTGAGCGTGTTTGATAGGAGTGAATGGAGACAAATGGTTTTTAATACTTGACGTGCTGTTGGAGTGTGAGCAAAGTAACATTTATGAAGGGGTTCAGGGAAACCGGCAGGCCGGACTTGAGTCCTGGAGATGGGAAGTACAGTCCCTGCACTCTGAAGGAGGGGTGTTAATGTTGCAGTTTAAAAACTGTAGTGTAAAGCACCCTTCTGGCAAGACAGTGATGGAGTGAATGATGGTGAAAGTTTTTCTTTTTCGGGCCACCCTGCCTTGGTGGGAATCGGCCAGTGTGATAATAATAAAAAAAAAAAATATAACTTTTTTTCCATCTTGTTGATATCTCTATGCTGAATGCTTATAACATATACAAGTTGAAGACCAACAAAACACCAAAATATGGTGAATTTTGCTTCTCAGTAATCAGACAAATAATTGCAAAGTACCAAGGAGCAACACCTGCAATAGACCAGCGCCACAAAATTACCAACACACGTCATCTTGTTTCAGGCCGGTGTATCACTACCCCATGCAACTGCCTCTACTACTGCCAAGAAAAATGCTCAGAAGAGGTGTTATGTATGTACACATACCACAAAACACCCACAAACACGCAGAGACACTCGTTTTATGTGTGAGGAGTGTCAAGTGCCCCTCTGCATATACCCATGTTTCAAAGAGTTCCACAAGCTGCAGCAGTTCTAGGAACGTGTTTAGTGACTGTCAATATGTATATATATTATGGAACAATAGTAATAAAAAATTGTTTTGTATTGTTTGTTTGTGTAAAGAAAGTGTATACACAAACTAATAGTGATAAAGTTTGTTCTGTTATTGTGTTGTAAACAATGAGTGTATATTTGAACAATGCACCTTACATGGTCTCACAGGCCACATAAGTTACCTGGAACAGAAAAAAATATTGAAAAATGCAAGAAACCTTTGAATTAGAGTAAAAAAAGAATACCAGGCGGGCGGCAGTCGCCGCTGTTGCCATACGAACGTCACTTTCTGCAAACTTTGAGGCTCTATATCTCGGTAAGTACTGATGGAAAAAAAAATTTTCTAGGCTTAAAACACTCAGAAAAATTTCCTAACATTTTCATAAGAAAAAAATTATTTTTTTTTTCGAATATTTGGCGACATAGAATGACAGTTTCAGAGAGGGGCCCGAAACAGTCAAAGGTTTAAATATCTGATTAGTCTCTAGGCTGGCACATTTCTTATTTCCTAATGAACTTTAAGGCTAATATTATGTCTCTCTTCTCCTCTTATATCTTCTAACATTACTAAGTTATCTATTTGTTGTTACTTTGAAATTGTGAGTAGCGAGCTCTAGCCTTCTTTTTAACTTGCAGTCAATTGCCAAAAAATTATTTTTTTTTTATGTCAAATTTAAAAAAATTATATAGAGCTGGCTTGTACTGACTCATTTCCAATATAAATTCTTTTTTTTTTCCTCACTCTTATACTGAAGTGTTTTTATATATACAGTGGACCTTGGTTATCAGCCGTAATCCATTCCAGCTAGGCTTAAAACCGAAATGGCCGAAAACCGAAATAATATTTTCAATTAAGAATTAATGTAATTACAAATATATTCATCAAAAAATAATTATGTAATTACAAATATATTCATCAAAAAATAATTAATGTAATTACAAAAATATTCACTAAAAAATAATTTTTTTTAACAATTAAATCAGTATTACATACCTTTAGTGAAGACTAATGCTGGCTTTGGAATGCCTGCTACACTTTCTGCATGCCTGCTACACTTCCTGCATGTCTGCTACACTTCCTGCATGCCTGCTACACTTCCTGCATGTCTGCTACACTCCCAGCATGCCTGCTACACTCCCAGCATGCCTGCCACACTCCCAGCATGCCTCCTACACTCCCTGCATGCCTCCCACACTCCCTGCATGCCTGCTACACTTCCTGCATGTCTGCTACACTTCCTGTATGTCTGCTACACTCCCTGCATACCTGCTACACTCCCTGCATGCCTGCCACACTTCCTGCATGTCTGCTACACTTCCTGCATGTCTGCTACACTCCTGCATTCCTGCTACACTCCCTGCATGCCTGCTATACTCCCTGCATGCCTGTTACACTCCCTGCATGCCTGCCACATTCCTGCATGTCTGCTACACTCCCTGCATGCCTGCTACACTCCCTGCATGCCTGTTACACTCCCTGCATGCCTGTTACACTCCCTGCATGCCTGTTACACTCCTGCATGCCTGTTACACTCCTGCATGCCTGTTACACTCCCTTGCATTCCTGTTACACTCCTGCATGTCTACTACACTCCCTGCATGCTGCTAACTTCACGCTCAAATTACATGGTGTTTCTAACTTTCTTTACCACAGGAACTTTACTAGGAACTTTCTTTGGAGCCATGGTTACTTATTTCGCAGTTGCACTGCAAAAAATCACAAAAAACAATGGAAAACAACCGAAATATTTGGATGTATGAGCAGAAGCTTCCCTACACACCGAAAGACATGGCCAAAACCGACACGCAAGCGGCCCCAGCCAGTGGATGGATGCATCCCAAACGGCCAATAACCGAGCGCCCAAAACTGGCCGATCACTGAGTTGGCTGATACACAAGCAGTCGATAACTGGGGGTCCACTGTATATCCATGTAGTTTGCATTTCATGATATATCCCCTGCTGTTCTTTATCCTTGCAGCAACCGGACTATCTCTGGCACTAATCTGGACACCCCTTCTTTGAATCTCTTTTAAAGGGAAGGTTTTCCACACCAGTGCTGCACATTCAAGAACTATCATGTATGAGGACAAAAAAAAAAAAAGTGCCTTAAATACATCTATATACACTAGTAGAATATGAAATGATGTTATTACCTTTGTGCATGCTTCATAGAACAAGTTTTGGATAATGCTTATTCATAGGTTGTTTTCCTTATCTACTTCCTTTCAGTTTCACTACCTTGTCCAACAGAGGGTGAACTCTAGTAACCAATTACTTGACCATTCCTGCAGTCTGTTCAGGCCTCTCCACCAGTCTTCTACCATGCTCATCCATTTGTGTAGTGCACATATGAATGAGAGCATGCCAGAAAATCTGTACAGTTATTAAGTAACCCCCTTTTTTATTAGAAGTTAGTTCGTGAAACACACTGACGGAAATGGAAAATGAAGATATGTATGAAAGTGAGGAAATAATGAACAGCAGACTGTTAAGATATATTAAGGCGTAATGAGGACAGAAAAATTGGTCAAAATGGTGGTACTGGTATTGAGCTTGGCACACTACCTCAATTGCTATTACTCATTTATCTTGGCAAACTCACTCATATACTCACTCATCAGCTTGACCTTTTTTACATTCATTCATTCATCCCCCAAAATTCCATGTCAATTAGATCGGCTAAAGTACACAACTTTTAAACAAATCTTTAGGTTCAGTTCCACTGCCAGCACACTTTACCTCGAATTCCCATTTCAATAAAATCTTGCACTCTGCCGCCAACCCACAATTCCTTTGCAAATGTGCATGCGTAACACTCTCACCTGTTGCCAGTTGCCTTTGAGTAATTCACAACCCAAATTTCCCACGCATAAAGTTGCAGTTGCTGCCAAATGGTTGTGTGCCATAGTAATTGATAAACCCTTTAGTCTTCAATGACTCAACAGCTTCAAGTATCTCCTCATCTGTTCCATCAAACTTCCCTGTCAAAAGAATACCAGACCATATTAGATATTTCCTCTCATTTCAAATTGCTTCACATAGGCTGCACATCACTGTTGGAGCTATCCACAAATAGCTCAGCTTGGTTCTATTTCCACATGCACACTACTACTCACCACAGACCAACACCACAAACATTAATGTCAAACAGCTAATATTCTGACAAAAAATCTGATTAAAAGGCAAACATCCTTCAAGAATCAGGATCTCCATGTCAAATAAAATGGGAATGCATGATGACAAAGAAGAGAGGAAGATAAAAAAAGGAAGAATCAATGATGATGAAAACTGAATAATGGGTAATAAATCTTTTGTACATAAAAACTGTAGAGCCACAGTGTCATGAGGAAAAGAAAAACTTACTAAGTTCTAAAAACCACTTATTTAGGATGTTAACCTTAAACGGTCCAAACGTATATATATGTATACATGTTCTCTTGCGTAGGGCCCCAAACGTATATATACGTTTCCTTTGTTATTCATTCAACAGTGGCACAATAGGCCTGAGTCGCCTAGACATGAGAGAATGGGTGTGCGCACTCAGTGTGCACCATATGAAAAAAATTGGGAACACCTGGGTACCAAATGCTCTTTTTTCCTATAAAAAAAAATTCTCAAAATATTCGGGGCGCTATGCACATGAACGTATATATACATTTGGACCGTTTACGGGTTAAACATGCTCTTAAAAATTTTAACCATAAAGATCATTTCATTTTTTAAACTCGCAGGCTGTCTCCTGCCATGGCAGGGTGACCCACAGTTAAAAATTCATTCATCTAATCATCTTTCCAGAAGTGTGATGACATCACGAACTGACTGCAACATCCCAATACCTCTTAAAGAGTGCACGTATGCCAATTTCACCTCCAGAATTCAAAGTCTCATTAACCCATTTTCCCTGATCCCCTCAAAAAAAAGTAAACAGCACATCCATGAAAAAACCACTTGTCTCCAGTCATACTATCTAACATGGTCACACAAGCCTGTTGGATATTTAAGCCCCTAAAACTCAAAAGCCTTTTTCATCCCCTCCTCTAACCATTCCTGAGACAACCCTCCCACCCTTCAACCTTCCAGATTTAATACCCTCTTCGTTAACTTACCCCTCTCCAGCCTCTGTACATGTCGCTTGTCAGCCTCTGTACATGCCCTTGTCAGCCTCTGTACATATCCCTTGTCAGCCTCTGTACATGCCTTTTCAGCCTCTCTACATGCCCTTTTCAGCCTCTCTACATGCCCCTTGTCAGCCTTCTGAATCTACACTTGCTGAATCCACATTGTCTTTTAATTTCAATGCTCTAATTCTCTAAATGATATTCACGCACACTGCTCTCAAGCATGACATCTCCGTTGTCTCCTCCTTGCTACAGAATTCAAACTCTTGCTTCACGCCCATATAAAAGTGTCAGTACCACTATATTCTGATACATTACCTTCTGTGCTTCTAAAGATAACTTTCTTTCCACAAATACTTGGAGTGAAGTGGTTTCATAAAATACAACCAGCACAGGTTCAGAAATGGCATGTCAGGCCTTACCAACCTTTAGAAATTCTATGACAAGTCATAGGTCGACTGTATTTTCTTCAACCCCAAGAAAGCATATAATACCTTGCCCAACACAAGACTGAAGCAAAAAAAACTTAAGATGCAGGTAGGAATAACTGAGAACATACTTGGTGAATCAAGAAGTATCTTAGGGAAAGGAAGCAAAGAGTAACTGCCCAGGAACAGTTGTCAAAATAGAGAAGAGTAACAAGCAATGTACCACTAGTATCAGTATCAGGATCAGTGCTTTTTGTTTTATGTGAACATACCAATGAAAACTGACTCACATGTAGTGTCTGTATTCACTAATAATGAAGGAGAATAATGAGAAAACAAACAGATTGAGGATGGGGAAATGCTGCAAAAGGATCTGGACAAACTGCAGGGTTACCTTAGATATACCTTTGGTCAGGCAGGTGGTTACTTGAATTCAACCACAGCAAATGCAAGGCTATAAGATTGGGGAAGGGGGCGCAAGATATGACACAGAATATAATTATGAGAACAGAAGCTGCTGACCTCATTCAAGAGAAGAGGATCTGGGAGTAAGCTTATTGCCTACCATATCGCCAGAGGTCATGACAACTGAATAACCTCAGCAGCCAATGCTACTTGGAATATCCGAGTGTGGTCTTCAGGAATCTTAACAGAGTCTAGATGCTTTACACAATATGTCATGCCAGTCTTGGAGTACACAGCACCAGTATGGAAGCCACACCTAAGGAAACACGTTAAAAAACTGGAGAAACTGTAGAAGTATGCAATGAGACTGGTTTCAAAGCTAATTAGGAAAGGTTAAACAAAGTGCATCTAATGACCCTGGGGGACAGGATAGGGAAGACATGATGATAATGTACAAAATACTCAGAAGAAACTGATAAGGCAGACCAGGACAGGCTGTTTGGGAAGTGAGTAATAGGAACTCAGGGGCACAGATGAGTTGAAGGAATGTCAGGAAATATTTCTTCAGTCTCAGGGTGGATGGGAAATGAATGACCTTGATGAAGAAGTGGTGGAGGCAGACTCCTTACACATTTTTAAGAATAAGTATGAAAAGGCCCACAAAGCTTGGAGGGAGTGAATCTGACAAGCAGCAAGCTGGGAGGTAGGGCCAGGAGCTAAAACTTGACTCTTGCAACCACACAGAGGTGAGTACACCTTCCAACTTTTTCCACTCATTCTAGGGTTCACATTATTAGCAGTAGGAGGTGGTAGTAGCAGTAGTTTGTAATAAGTAAGTATTTGAAAGGGTAGGGGTTTTTGTAAAAGTAGTGGAAATTTTTAAATAGCAAAGTAGTGGTAAAAAAGATTTAGTAGTAATAGCTTTGGGTAGTGGGGAGCAGCAGTAGAAATTTGTAGTAGTAATAGTAGTAGTAGTATTTAAAAATAGTAGTAGTATTTGTAGTGGGTTGTAGCAGTAGTGTATTTGTAGTAGTGTTAGTTGTAGTAGTGTAGTAGTAGTAGTAGTAGAGTAATAGCAGTAGTAATAGCGTAGAAATGGGTAGTAGAAATATTTGTAGTAGTAATAGCGCAGTAGTTGTAGTAAATAGCGCAGTAGTAGCCAGGGGTAGTTTTTAAGTAATAGCAGTAGTAGTAGTAATAGCAGTAGTAATGGGCAGTAGTAGTAAACAGAAAGTAGTAACAGTGTATTATAATAACGTAATAGTAGTAGAGGGGGTTTTTTTAAGACACCAGAATCTCCCACAGGGCAGGGCAAAACTAAAAAAAAATTAAAAAACACTTGCCCCATCACTCTTTCTTCACTCTCTTGCCGAGGTGTGCTGCCCTTTTTCCCAGCTCGAAAAAACCTTTTTTCCCGGTACGGTCCCTCCCCCCCAGGATAAGTCTTTGAATTTGGGTTTAAAGGAAAAGGTTTTTGTCAGGAAACAGGAAAGGTTTTTCCTGATGGGGGGTCTTAAGTAAAATGATGACCACCTTTGGAGTTTTGGTCATCTGCCCAAAGGGCCCTACCTTTTGGCTTCCCCAATTTCCCCCCTTTAAAAATTATGGTCATGCTTAAAACCATTTTTCCCCAATTTTTTTGGGAAAAACCCCCCAAAAGGTTTTCCCTAAAATCCCTTGTGTTAAAACTCCCTCAAAAACTCCAAAAAAGCACACCCCAATCTAAAAAACATTTTCCCCCCCTCATAAAAACAGGTTTAAATCCCCATAGGTTTTAAAAAACGGGTTTGTACAAAAAACCTCCATCACCCCCTTTACCTCCCCCTTTCCCCTCCACTTCAGATTTTTTAAAACCCCCCCTAGTCTTTTCCCATTTTGCTCCATACACTCAAAAAATTTCAAACCAACTAAACCCCCCCCCTTTTCCTCTAGAAAATATTTTTGGGAACACCACACCTCCTCCTACTCTGCAAAATATTAAATACCAAACCATTTTTTAAAAATTTTATAATTTTGTTGAAAAAAAAAAAAATGTCAAAACTTTGCAGCATTCAGCACGACTTTCCCACTGAACGCCCATCCTCTTTTATTTTTTTTTAAATTTAAAGGGGAGTAGTGCTATCAAACATCATTTTTAAAAAAGGGGAAAAAACAAAAGATAAGAAATATTTAGAATAAATGAAAGGGAAAAAAAACATCTAAGAATGTCAAATATCAACCGTAAGCTATAATGAAAAAATGGCCCCCAAAAACATTAACACCATCACAAAAAAAAAAATGAACCCGAAAATTTAAATTACCCCCTTTAAAACCCAAAAAGTAGTTTGGGTTTTCCCAAAATTTAAAAATTTTAAACCTTTTGTGGGGTTTTTCACGAAAGTGGAAGTTACCCAAAGTTTTATTGGTCGTTAAAAAATTTTTTTTTTGCCCCGCCCCAGTCATTTTTGGTGCTACCTGTATAAAAAAAAAAAAACAAATGAAGAAAAATAAGGGAATTTTTGTTTAAAAACAAACTGTAAAATAAAAAACATTTACAAAAAAACAAAAAAAAATTCTGTTTTCATATTTAAATCCCAAAATTTTTGTCTTTTTGGGGCCCCTAATTCCGTAAGGGATTTTATAAAAATTTTACTTTTGGTTTTCAGTTCTTCAAAAAAAAAAAAAAAAAAAAAAAAAATTCCCCTTTCCCTTTTGAATTATTATTTAACAAAAAGAAAGGTAAGCCACAAGGGGGTATTTCAGCGGGTGCAGGGGGAGGAAGGAAGCGGGGGGCCCTCAATGGAAAAAAAGGGGGGGGATGATGGGAATAGGTTACGGATAGCGCGGGGGAAGGGCCTTTTAGGGAAAAGAAAAAAAAATGAACAAATAGTAGTATTCAAATTTTAGGGGTATTATGTTTTAAAGGGTTTAAACCGGGTAGCTAAACCTTAACCTAAAAAATTTTTAATTGCTTTTTTTTTTTTATATGGGAAGGAAAAATAACAGTGGAATTTGGGTTTAGGTGTCACTGCACCCGAGCAAAAATTTTAGAGAAAAATTTAAGGGAAAGTCTAAAAATAAAAAACCCTTTTTTTGGGAAATTTAAAAAAGACCCGATACAGTGGGAAATTTCCCTTTTCTAAAAAATTTATTTTTATACCCTGCCTCGGGGGGAGACGGCCGAACTAATTTGAATCATCTGAGTTTTCTTTGATTTTATCTTAATAGTTGTTGGTCTTATACTTTTCCTTTTATAATCCATGGGAAGTGGAATAAGAATCTTTCCTCCGTAAGCCATGCGTGTTGTAAAAGTAAAACTAAAATGCCGGGAACAATGGGCTAGTAACCCCTTTTCCTGTAAAGATTACTAAAAGAATAAGAAGAAGAAAATTGTCAAAGTGGGAAGTCTGAATGTGCGTGGATGTTGTGCAAATGATAAAAAAGAGATGATTGTGGATGTTATGAATGAGAAGAAGCTGGATGTCCAGGCTTTAAGTGAAACAAAGCTGAAGGGGGTGGGAGAGTTTCAATGGAGAGGAATAAATGGGATTAGGTCAGGGGTTTCAAATAGAGTTAGAGCTAAAGAAAGAGTAGCAATAATGTCGAAGGATAAGCTATGGCAGGAAAAAGAGGGACTATAAATGTATTAATTCAAGGATTATGGGGAGGTAAAATAAAGATTGGATGTGAAAAGTGGGTTATATAAGCGTGTATGCACCTGGAGAAGAGAGAAGTGTAGAGGAGAGAGAGAGATTTTGGGAAATGTTGAGTGAATGCGGGGGGAGTTTTGAATCAAGTGTGAGAGTAATGGTGGTTGGGGATTTCAATGCTAAAGTGGGTAAAAAATTTTATGGAGGGGAGTAGTAGGTAAATTTGGGGTGCAGGGGTAAATTTTAAAATGGGGAGCCTTTAATTGAGCTATGTGGGAGAAAGAGATTTGTAATAAGTAATACATATTTTATGAAAAAGAGGATAAATAAATATACAAGGTATAATGTAGCACGTAATGAAAGTAGTTTATTAGATTATGCAAATTTGGGGGATAAAAAGGTTGATGGGTAGGGGTCCAGGATGTACATGTTTATAGAAGGTCAACTGATATATCGGATCATTATTTAGTTGTAGCTACAGTTTAGAGTAAGAGGAAAGGGGAAAAGAGGAAGGTGGCAACAACAAGTAAGAGGGAGGTGAAAGTGTATAAACTAAGAGAGGAGGAAGTTCGGGTGAGATATAAGCGACTATTGGCAGAAAGGTGGGCTAGTGCAAAGAAAGTATGGGGGGGTTTAAGAGTTGGAATAGTTTTGAAAATGCAGTATTAGAATGTGGGGCAGAAGTTTGTGGTTATAGAGGGTGGGGGCAGAGGAAAGAGGGTGATTGGTAGAATGATGAAGTAAAGGGTGTGATAAAAGGGAGAAAAAGGGTAGCTTATGAGGGTTTTTTAACAAAGCAGAAGTGTTATAAGAAGGGGCGGAGTATAGGAGGCAAAAAAAAGGGTTTAAAGAGAGTGGTGAGAGAGTGCAAAAGGAGAGCAGATGATAGAGTGGGAGAGGCACTGTCAAGAAATTTTAATAAAAATAAGAAAATTTTTGGGTGAGTTAAACAAGTTAAGAAAGCCTAGGTTAAGTATGGATTTGTCAGTTAAAAACAGAGTAGGGGAGTTAGTAGATGGGGAGATGGAGGTATTAGGTAGATGGTGAGAATATTTTGAGGAAACTTTTAAATGTTAAGGAAGAAAGAGAGGCAGTAATTTCATGCACTGGTCAGGGAGGTATACCATCTTTTATGAGTGAAGAAGAGCAGAATGTAAGTGTGGTGGAGGTACTGAGGCATTACGTAGAATGAAAGGGGGTAAAGCAGCTGGAAGTGATGGGATCATGACAGAAATGTTAAAACCAGGGGGATATATAGTGTTGGAGTGGTTGGTACTTTTGCTTAATAAATGTATGAAAGAGGGGAAGGTACCTAGGATTGGCAGAGAGCATGTATAGTCCGTTTTTCATAAAGGGAAAAGGGGGGCAAAAGAGACTGTAAAAATTATAGAGGAAGAAGTTTACTGAGTATACCAGAAAAAGTGTACGGTAGGGTTATAATTGAAAGAATTTTGAGATAAGACAGAATGGGAGGATTGCGGATGAGCAAGGAGTTTTAGATGGGTAGGGGTGTGTAGATCAAGTGTTTACATTGAAGCATATATGTGAACAGTATTTTGATAAAGGTAGGGGAAATTTTTATTGCATTTATGGATTTAGAAAAGGCATATGATAGAGTGGATAGAGGACAATGTGGCAGATGTTGCAAGTATATGGGGAAAAGGTGGTAAGTTATTAAATGCTGTAAAAAGTTTTTATGAGGATAGTGAGGCTCAGGTAGTTGTGTAGAAGAGAGGAAGACTAAATTCCCAGTAAAAGTAGGTCTTTTGACAGGGATGTGTAATGTCACCATGGTTGTTTAATATATTTATAGGATGGGGTTGTAAAGGAAGTAAATGCTAGGGTGTTCAGGAGAGGGGTTTGGGGTTAAAATTTTGGGGAATCAAATTCAAAATGGGAATTGACACAGTTACTTTTTGCAGATGATACTGTGCTTATGGAAGATTCTAAAGAAAATTGCAAAGGTTAGTGGATGAGTTTGGGAATGTGTGTAAAGGTAGAAAGTTGAAAGTGAACATAGAAAAAAGGAAGGTGATAAGGGTATCAAATGATTTAGATAAAGAAAAATTGGATATCAAATTGGGGAGGAGTATGAAAGAAGTGAATGTTTTCAGATACAGTGGACCCCCGCATAACGATGGCATCACATAGCGATTATTTCGCATACCGCTTACTTTAATTGCAAAAATTTTGCCTCACATACCGCTTAAAAACCCGCTTACCGATTTTCTTCCGAGACGCGCTCACATTGTTCCGCCGGTGGCATTTTTTACCAGCCACCTCCGCGGTAACATCCAAGCATACAATCGGAATATTTCGTATTATTACAGTGTTTTCGGGGCTTTTTTGGGAAAAAAAGTGACCATTGGGCCCCAAGAAAGCTTCTAGTGCCAACCTACAGCAATAAGGGTGGAATTACAAATAGAGATGAAGAAAAAAAATCATTGATAAGTATGAAAGTGGAGTGCATGTCTCCGACTGGCCAGGTTGTATAATAAACCCAATCAACCATCGCTATATTGGTGGTACAGCTGCTGCTGCTGCTGCACTGTCAGCTGCTGCTGCTGCTGTAGCACCGTTGTTGGTGGGGGCTTATTGAGAATACCAAGAAACAATTAACCCCAGAGGATTTGCCACCCAGGATAACCCAAAAAATTTAGTGTCATCGAAGACTGTCTAACTTATTTCCAGGGGGCCCTTTTAATCTTATCTCCCAGGATCAACCCACACAAGTCGCTAAACCCAGGGAAAACGGGGAAAAAATCCCTGGAACTATCCAAATTGGGAATTTAAAGCCAAAAAAAGGTTTGGGGGGTTTTTTAAGAATCGTATGGAAATACACGTGTGAAAAGGCCCTGTTCTGGAAGAAAATCCCAAACGGGACCTCAGTACTCGGGGGAAAAAAGGGGCACTCCCAGGAAAGGCTCATCAGTCATTGCGCATCTTCAATAAAGGTAAGGTAAATTTTTCTTAAATTTATTTAACTAGTACATGCCAATAATACTGTGCATGTATACTCTACTTTTGTCATGATCCTTCTCTTTGTGTGGGGGAAAAATTATATTTCATGGGGAAAAATTTTTTTTTTCATTCTTTTGGGTGTCTTGCACGATTAATTTTATTTCCTTTATTTCTTAGGGGAAAATTCATTACATAACGTTTATTTCGCATAACAATACCCCTCTTGCACGGATTAAAATCTTTAAACCCGGGGGGGTCCACTGTACTTGGGATTGTGTCCGGATGGATTTAGAAGGATGAGGTTAATCATAAATTGATGGGGGAAAAAAAAGGGTGATGGTGCGTTAGGTAATGGGGGATCAAAAAACGTTATCAGGGAGGAAAGAAGGGAATGTATGAAAGATAGTAGTCCAACACTTTTTAATGGGTGTAAGTTTGGTGGTAAAGTACACGAGGAGACGGTTGGAGGCATGGAGATGCCTGTGAAGGGAAATGTGTGGTGTAAATTTTTGCAGAAAATTGGGAGTGGGGAAATTGGGAAAAAGGGTGGGAGTTAATAAAAGAATTAGTCAAAAGGGCAGAAAGGGGTTGTTGAGGTGTATGGTATTTAGAGAAAAGGATCAAATAAAAGACAGGAAAGCATATAAATCTATAGGGAAGGAAGGCGGGAGGGTCGCCTCGAAAGGGTTGGAGGGGGGGTTTAAAAGGGGGTTTTTTGGGGGCAAAGGGGCTTAGACTTCCAGAAAGCGGGTGAGCGGTTAATAGGATGAATGGAAAAACGAATGGTACTTGGGACCTGACGATCTTTTGGAGTGTGAGCAGGGAAAATATTTATGAAGGATTCAGGGAAACCGTTATTTTCTTTAAGTCGGATTTGAGTCCTGGAAAGGGGAAGTACAATCCGCCAAGGAGGGGTGTTAATGTTGCAGTTTAAAAACGTATTAAACCCCCTTCTGCAAGACAGGGGATGGAGTGAATGAGGTGAAATTTTTTTTTTTTTCAGGCCACCCTTGCTTGGGGAATCGCCAGTGGAAAATAAAAAAAAAAAAAAAAAAAAATATTATATTATATACACACATACACACACACACAAAAACAGGATTTTTATTGGTGAAAAGTGAAGAAGGGGGCCAGGAGCGGGGACTCACCCCTCAACCTAATGGGTGATCAACTAGTGAGTACACACAACACACCCCACACCACACACACCAACACACACAACACAAAAAAGGATTTTTTATTGGCTTCTTCTTTTAAAATACAAGCTGACTGGTTTTGCTCTTTGCTTTTGTTCCGCATATGTAAAACTCGGGTTTCCCTGAAAAATAGAAAAAAAATTAATGCATGAATTAAACCCCTTTTGTTGCTGTATCTAACAAAAGTAAAAGCAAAAAATTTTTGATTTGATTTTACTCATCATTACTCATCACCAAAGTAAAATTTTTACAGATACAAAAAGATTAAAAAAATAAAAAGGGAAGGGAAAATTTTTTTTATTAAATATCAGGAAATTGTCAAAATTGTTGGGCATATAGCACGGGAAAGGGGGCAATCTGGTTTATCTAAGGGAAATGAAGATAGGGCTTTTTTACTAAGAGCTAGTTCCTCCCCCATTTCCTCCCCTTTTCCTTTAGGAAAGGGAAATGAAGAAGAAAATAGAGAGGGAAAAATGGGGCAAAAAATATTTGAAACACCTATACAACATTTTTCTAAAATTTATTAAGACTTATGAAAGATCTGAATGTTGACGAAAAATCTTAATTTTCTGATGTTCTAATTTTTTGTTAAAATTTTAAACAAATACATGAAAAAAAAATAAAAGAAATCAGTCTAATGTAAGGAAACTTTTAAAAAAAAATTTTTTTAAATAGTTCTTTATTTTTATCAATGAAGTGCAATTTTTATTTTGGGAGCATAAAAACAGAAGGAATTTTTTATCCAAAAAATTTAATACTCCTTAAAAATAGTGAAATATCAGAATAATGATTCATAACCTTTTGAAAAAAAAAACCAATTTAATCTTAAAATTTAAAACCAATTCTGATCAGTGTTCATTTAAAATTTTCTACATCAAACCCAAAATTTTACTTGGGTTTTTCTTTTTCTTTTAGGCACCCTGCCACTTTTAATAGCAGCCGTGAAAAAAAAAAAATTAACATAAAAAAATTTTTAAACTACACCCATTACCGGCTTTAGGTTTGTTTATTGCCTAAAGTTTCAACATTTTCCTTATAGAGCACAAATTTTTATAAAAAATGACCTTTTTGGCCTCCAAGTTTTGCTCGCCCCACACACCCTGGAAAAAAACAAAAATAATTATCCCGTTTCCAAACCGGTTCATTTCTCTTTAATTTTAAAAGCCTTAAATTTTATATTCCCGTGATTATAAATACAATTCATATTATTTTCATTTTAAATACCAGTTGCTGCAGTTGGTCTATTATTTTGGGTAGTTGCCAAATTTCCCCCTTTCTCTTTTAAAAACAAAGAAAATTTCCTAGTGCTTTCATCAGTCAAGGGCTTTTCCCAACCAACCAAAAAAAAAAATTTTGTTTCCCAAAAAATCATTATTAGAAGATTAAGATGAAATTTTTTGAAAAAATTTTAAATATAACAAATGTTAGCACTTTCTTTTTACATTTTGAATGACCCAACCAACACAAAAAAAATTTTCCCGAAAGATTTTGTATGGAAAAAATTTTCCAGTGTATAACAGACACCAATAAATTTCCTAACATATTGAAAACCTTTAACTCTTTAACATTTTTACCCAATTTAAAGCTGCATATTTGACAAAAAAATTTTTTAAAAAGTAAAGTACCGCCAAACATTAATGAACTGCTGAGGAAAAATTCTTTTTGGATCCATGACCAAACCCTTCCGTAAACCCTACAGATACTAAACAGAAATCAAATGCTCTACGATAGTTTTACAGGAGATAAGACAAAACATGGGAGAAAGGCAAAGACAAGAAAGAAATGTGAATACTATTTGCAAAAACAAATGGCAGCATAAAAAAAAAAAGTAGGGTAAGGTGAAAAGAGCAATAAAAAAATAAAGGAAAATAATGTCATCCTAAATTATTTTAAAAGGCCAGACAAACTAAAATTTTCCAAAAAAGACACGCCCCCCCCTCTGCCAAAAATTAACAACACACAACCCCCACCCTTATTTGATCCCTTATACCATAACCACTGCCCCCAACACCTGCCATCAACCTACATTCACTACTCTCAACATACCTCAACTCTCAAAAAATATATAAAATTGTTTTTGGGCATCCCGTCCTCACTCAATATAACCAAAAATACGCATCTCTTCAATACCTACTACATCTCGTCCTACAATCACCATCCACAATTTATTTACCTTCAGCAATTTGAAAAAATTTGGTAGATTTGAGGCTTTAGTGGAGAGGGGGAGGGGGGAAAGTACAGAGCACTGGAGCTTCAGTGAGGGAAAACTGGAAAATAAGTTGTGCAAATCTATTATTAAACTAAGAGAGGCTTGTTGCAACTGAATAATACTATATTAAAGATGGAAGGGAAGTGACTAACAAAATAAAAAAAACAATGAACACAAGGAATCGCCAGTGCTTTGTTTTCGTCAGCAACGAAAGGCCCAGAAGCTAAAATCTTTGATCTTACCTATTTTAGTTATTGGCAGATTTGTAGTGTATGTAAGTGGTGTCTCATAGGTCTGAACACTGCTGTCCCAGTGTCTAAAAGGAAAATTCGGAAGAATATATATTGGAAAATGTAACGTAAAACCTAACATGAAGATTATCATTCGAGGCAACTAACACACATGTATTTAAAAACGAAATAAAAAATAAAAATGTCAACCAAAACAAACCCCAAAGAATGTACAGATGCCAAATTTCTTACGATTTAGTAAGCAAAATTGTGACGCAAAAGATGAAGATATAAGGGCTAAAACAGTATTAGCAAAAACTACATCAGGTGAAACAAGAAGTAATTAATAATCTAAATTTTTCTTTATCCAAACGACCATATCCCAGCAAGCTAGGGTACCCTCCCCCCTTTCCATAAAAAAGGAAACAGATCAACCATCATTCATTCAATTGCTGTTTTGCCAAAAGTGTTTGTTCTGAAATCACAATTCAATAGCAACATCTTCACCCTTCATTCAGAGTGCAGGCACGGCACATCCCACTTCCAGGACTCAAGTTCGGCCAACCAGTTTCTCCTGAATATTTTCATGTTACCTTAACCTATGAAACACCTTTGGAGGGTTTCAAGAGTTTACTTACTCTTGTAGCCTGGCCCTGGCCCAGGCTTGTCTGGTGCTTGTTCACACTCAATGAGCATGACCATTAAAATCACCATGTCTTCATTTGTTCTTATCTAGCACCCTCACACAAGCTTGCTGGAGGATCAAGCCACAAACAATGAAAGTCTCCTTTACCCCCTCCCTCCAACCATTCCTTGGATGACCCTTACCCTTCTTACCATACACCCTAAACTTATACACCTTCATCATCCTATTCCTTGCCATCGTTTCTAAATGCTCAACCATCTCAACAACCCCTCCTCATTCCTGAATGATACCCTTGCTGACCCCACACTATTAATTTCTATGCTCCAAATTCTCTGCTTAATATTCACACCACACATTACTCTCAAACATCCTCCTTGCTGCAACATTCCAAATCCATGCCTCACCTATATAAAAGTGATGGTACCAGTATACTTAGCAATCACATTTGCAAAACTCTGAGAGAGAATTTTGCAAATGTTTATTCCTTACCTGTAGGCATATTTTAATAGTTTATAGCAAATACTGCAAGATGCATCCCTGAATTCCTAAGTGTCTTATAATTCTTAATGTAGGAACAGATTCTTGCTACTTTCTTGGCCTACTCAAAAGATACAATGCTAAACCTAGAAAACTTAGTTACTGGTTTGATGTCTCTCTTGCATGCAAGAGAGTTCATTTGTGGGCACACTTGTCCTACCTTCTGCAAATGAAAAAGTTAATAAATTAATAGATTAAAAAGGAACAGGCACCTTCATTTAACAAAATCTTAGTTACAAATAGCTCTTATATACACAAAAGTAACACACTTGCACAAATTACCTTTTCTCTTTCTAATAACAATGTATTTTCCTCCATCTGAAGTCTCTCCATAGACAGTGTCAACACCACGATACTTTGCCTTGATAGCTTGTTGAATAAGAGTAATGCCTGCTTCATCTGTGAGGTCTACATTGATCCATATTTCTGTTAATGAAGGTAAACCTGAAAAAATAATCACGCATGAGTAATGATATCCACGATTTGTGTAGCTAATCATGCTTATAAGAATCCTCACATGCAGACCAAAAACACTTTTTTTTTTAACACAATGGTCATTTCCCACTGAGGTAGGCTGGCCAGAAAAAGAAGACACACTTTTACTATCACTGTTTTGCCAGAGGTATACCAATGCTACAGTATCAGCATTATTCCATATATTATTCCACATATTATCAACCATTGGTCAAAGTATGTTACTTGATAAATATCCCCAGAGTAATGCCCCTTCAATCTTACAAGTGGAAACCCCAAAAATATGAAAAAATTATCAAAACTTAAAAAATATGCAGGATTACACTACAATTTTGTTATAGCTGGACTAAAAAGTTGTAAAGACCCCAGGCCAGTTGGGAGCTGAGCAGATCCAAGTCCAACTGAATTTTTTTATCTCGTTTCATGACTGGTTTTATTCACTAAAACTCTGCCAACTGTCTGATATGCTATTTATGGTACCTAACTGCCATGAGACTGACTAGCAGAATGCTTTAGGAAATGAGGTTTATTTAATACTGTAAGTGGTGGGTTGCATTAATACTGTTAATAGTGGGGTGCATTAATACTGTAAACTTAGAAGCTAAATGGCAGTACAGTAAAATGGCATTGCCCTCTCACATAGACATGACAAGACCTGTGACTCCTGGAGTAATAAACAATTTATTAATAAAAACCATATCACTAAATTCCTCAAACTTTATCCCTTATGATGCAGTGACTATGAAAATGCCTTGTTGATACCTATGAAGGAAGCAGTAAATTTAGTTCCAAAAATTTAATCCTGTGACTCCCATGGTGATACACAATGTATGTACCATATAACCATTACTAAATTAAATTTTAAAACCAAAAACAAAGACAAGAATACATAGTTGTGGGGTACAATACTCACTCTCTTTCAAGGGGGCTTCATTCTTTTCTTTCTTTTCTTTGCTTGTATCTTCTTGTTTTGATGAGTCCTTTTCTTTTGCCTCATCCTCATCTTTTTCATCGGAACTTTCTTTTATTTCTTCTACTTCTTTTTCTTTTCTACCTCTTCTAGTTCTTTAATTTCTACTATTTCTTTTATTTCTTTTTCTTCCTTCATTTCTTCATCTTCCTGTCCCTCTTTTTCCTCCTGCTCCTCTAACTGACTGTCTTCCTTAGAATCTGATGCTTGTTTTTGTTTAGATATACCAAGCATTCTATCCAATTCTCTAAACTTGACATCAGTCAATTCTGGTGGCATCTCTTCTGGCATATCTGATGAAGCAATATTCTTGTAAAATAATCTAGTATAACAGCAAATACATTCACTGTATAATAATCATAATCCAAGAAGTTTATTGTGAATCATACACAGTATTACCTTATCTGAGTACCTTTAAAAAAAAAAGTATAAATAGTTCAATACCTGTGGAAAAAACCTGTACAATTACAGTACTATAATACAACAAATAACTAGGTGCTATCTAAGATTCCATCCAACTATTTTTTTCTTTTAACATACTGGCTGTTTCCCACCAAGGCAAGGTGACCTGAAAGAAACTTTCACCATCATTCACTCACTGTCTTGCCAGATGCATACCAATACTACACATTAAAAACGGCAACATATTTCCACCCCTCTTTCCGAGCGCAGGCACTGTATTTCCCACCAAAGTCAAGCTAACCAGTTTCCCTCGATCCCTTCATAAATGTTACCTTGCTCACGCTCCAAGAGTACATCAAATCATAAAAACCACTAGCCTCTACTCAATCCTATCTAACACAATCACACATGCTTGCTGGATGTCTAAGCCCCTCGCACACAAAACCTCCATTACTCCTTCCCTCCAACCTTTCCTACAGTGACTCTACCCTACCTTCCCTCCACTAAAGATTTATACACCCTCCAAGTTATCATATTTTCCTGCATCCTCTCTAAATCTGAAAACCACCTCAACAACCCTTCCTCAGCCCTCTGGATAATACTTTTAGTAACTCAACACCTCTTCCTAACTGGCAAACTACAAATTCTCTGCATATTATTTACACCATACATTACCCTCAGACATGACATCTCCATTGCCTCTAACCACCTCTTCACTGCAACATTCACAACCCAAGCTTCACACTAATATAAGAGTGTTGTTACAATTATACTCCCACATTTGCCTTTTTGCCTCCATGGATAATGTTCCTTGTCTCCACTGATGCCTCAATGCACCACCTACCTTTTTTCCCATTCATCAATTCTATGGTTCACATTGTATTTCATATACCCATCCACCAACAAGTCCACTCCCACACATCTGAACACATTCACTTCCTCCATACTCTGTCCCAATCTGACATCCAATCTTTCATTACCTAACTCGTTTGTTACCCCTCATCAAATTGCTCTCTCCTATATTCACTTGTAATTTCCTTCTTTTACATACCCTCCTAACTTCTTCTAACAACCTTTGCAACTTCTCTTCAAAATCTCAAAAAGCACTGTGTCATTATTAAAAAGCAACTGTGACAATTCCCATTTTGTATTAGATTCCATACTTTTTAATCCAACACCTCACCCCAACACCCCACCATTCACTACCTAACTACAGAGATAACAATGCTACCCAAAATGCTATGTATATCAAGGGGCTTTCTGTAACAGTAATATATGTCAATCACCCTAATCATATTATATACTTTATTCCACTTTATAAAAATAAAGCTTGTTTGTCATTATATGCCTAAGAATATATAATGGTACTAGCCATTATTCAAGGGCTGCAAGATTTTCATTTCATAGAAAGATAATTTACCATTTCCTTCTTTTTTTTTTTCCATGCACTCTAACAATCTGACAACAGAATAATTCTCTCAACAAAACCTTAAGATTTAAAGAAACAACCCGAGGAAGAAGAGGCACCATGCTACCAATACTAAACCTAGTACAGAGGACCCTCAACCAACAATATTAATCCGTTCCTGAGAGCTCATCGTTAATCGAAATTATCGTTAGTCGATTTAATTTTCTCTATAGAAATAATGGAAGTCAAATTAATCCGTGCAAGACACCCAAAAGTATTGAAAAAAAATTTTAACACATGAAATATTAATTTTAATACACACAAACTGAAGAAGACATGTACAATTACATGACACTTACCTTTATTGAAGATCTGGTGATGATTGATGGGATGGGAGGAGGGGAGACAGTGGATGGGTTGGTGTTTAGAAAGGGAATCCCTTTCCATTAGGACTTGAGGTGTCAAGTCCTTTTCTGGGGTTACTTCCCTTCTTTTAATGCCACTAGGACCAGCTTGAGAGTCACTGGACCTCTGTCACACAACATATCTTTCCATAGAGGCCTGTACCTCCCGTTCCTTTATGACATTCCTAAAGTGTTTCACAACACTGTCAGTGTCACAATTAAACACTTGTTAAGGTTTCAGTCCTTCACTGTCTATGTACTCCTTGAATTCCTGCACATATTTTTCAGCTGCTTTTTGGTCCAAACTGGCAGCCTCACCATGCCTTATCACACTATGTATGCCACTACAATTCTTAAATCTCTCAAACCGACCTTTGCTGGCCTTAAATTCACTCACATCACTAGTTGCAGGCATTTTTCTATTAAATCCTCATGAAACTTCCTAGCCTTTTCACATGTGATCGCTTGAGAGATGCTATCTCCTGCTATCTGTTTTTCGTTTATCCACACCAATAACTGTCTCTCAACATCTTCTATCACTTGCGACCTCAGTTTCGAAAACATAGTTGCACCTTTGGCAAGAACCGCTTCCTTGATTGCTGTTTTCTTGGCCACAATAGTAGCGATGGTTGACTGGGGTTTTGTGTACAACCTGGCCAGCTCGGAGACACGCACTCCACTTTCATACTTAGCAATGATCTCTTCATATCCATAGTAATTCTCACCCCTTTTGCTGTAAGGTTGGCACTAGAAGCTTTCTTGGGGCCCATGGTGACTTATTTTGCAGGTGCAATCACTAAAAACGCTGTGATAATATGAAATGTTCCAATTGTACGTTTGGATGGGACCGAGGTGGCTGGCTGGCTTGTAAACACTAGCCACAAGCGGATGCGTCTCAGACGGAACAAATCGTGTTGGTCGAGTTTTTTAGTGCTAGTCGAGGCAAAATTTTTGCGTTAAAATGTATCGCTAGTCGGATTTAACTTTAGACGATGCCATCATTGGTCGAGGGTCCACTGTACTATATATTTTATTTAGATAACATGCATGATGAAAGTTTTTCTTTTTGGGGTTTTCTTTCTTTCTGGGTCATCCCTGCCTCAGTGGGAAATGGCCGACATGTTAAAAAATGCAAAGCTTACATTTCTTCTGTTTTTGGGTCACTCTGCCTTGGTGGGATACAACCATTACACTATATTAAAAAAAAAAAAAAGTACAGCTAGATAGACCATACATCAATACTGCACCTAGCTGAAGGAGGATCAAGCTTCCACCATTCCTTGCACTACACAATCCACACAAGTTTAGTGATTCACAAATATAAATACTGTACATAGCTCTAATATTCCTAGGTAGTAGGTTGGTAGACAGCAACCGCCCAGGGAGGTACTACCGTCCTGCCAAGTGAGTGTAAAACGAAAGCCTGTAATTGTTTTATATGATGGTAGGATTGCTGGTGTCCTTTTTTCTGTCTCATAAACATGCAAGATTTCAGGTACGTCTTGCTACTTCTACTTACACTTAGGTCACACTACACATACATGTACAAGCATATGTATACACACACCCCTCTGGGTTTTCTGCTATTTTCTTTCTAGTTCTTGTTCTTGTTTATTTCCTCTTATCTCCTTGGGGAAGTAGAACAGAATTCTTCCTCTGTAAGCCATGCGTGTTGTAAGAGGCGACTAAAATGCCGGGAGCGAGGGGCTAGTAACCCCTTCTCCTGTATAAATTACTAAATTTAAAAAGTGAAACTTTTGTTTTTCTTTTTGGGCCACCCTGCCTCAGTATGATACGGCTGGTTTGTTGAAAGAAGCAGCAGCAGCTCTAATATTTGTGGGATATGGCTGGTTTGTTGAAAAAAGAAGCTTTAATATTTACTAAAGAAGAATAAATCATGACTATAAAATTATCTTAACTTGTTTAATAGAAACTATTGACTTGGAAAGAAGAAAAAATTCCACATCAACCAAATTACCAAAAAAATAAAATATAGTTAACTCCAAACATATGATCCTTTACCCTGCATTTACAGTAATGTTTTTTCTGGCAAGATAACCCATAATAAAAAACTAGGGCATGATATTGGTGTCCATGAATAGGACCCCTATTGACACCATTGCACCTAAGGAAAATAAGTCGGATTTGCAATGGCACAACTGGCAGCAGCCCTCCCAGAAAATACTGGGTTACCTGTATACTAATCAAAGATGGTGGTGTACAGTACAACAATTAAGAAATAAAAGCAAATGAATATAAAGAAGCACAGAATAAAGCTATTAATTTAAAAAAATAAGAAAAGCAGAAAACAAAGAATGGTTAAAAGAAATATGGAAGGTCATGAAAAAAATATGGGATTCATTCACTTTATATAAAATCACATTCAGTGGAGGCAGACTCCATGTGTGGTTTTATGAGTGGGTACAATGGGGCACATGAGACTTGGAGTGAAAGTGGCAAGCAGCAAATTGAGAAGCGAAGTCAGGATCTAAAACTCAATCCCTATAACCACATACACATTAATACACAACCCACCTTTTTTTACATATCTATTCTATGATTCACCTCATTTTTCTTAGACCCATTTGCTTACATGTGCACTCCCAAATACACTGTGCTATATTATTTAATATCTTTCTTCACTATCCTTTTACAACATCTTTGCTATCTATAAGTGGCATATCTAAATACATCCACTTCTTTCATACTCCCTCCCACCAATCTAATAATCTATCATTGCCTAGACATGTTTGGTACCCTCATCTTACTCTCTTTTATGCTTACTGCTAAATTTCCTTTCTTTTACATAATCTCCCAAATGCATCCAAGAATTATTATTATAAAGCTATGTATTATACTCTTGCTTATTCTCACTACCATAACTGTTTAAATCTTATACCTAATCCCACTGTTAATGCAGTGAAATGTTGACAAACAGAAGCACTGGTCAATATTGTTTTAAGTGATTTAATAGTATTTCCGCACAAATTTGTTGCAAGATGGACAACATCTGGTCTGCTTTGGGAAAAGACAAGTAGTCCCCAGGGCTATTAAGGAAGTAAATTTGATTTTTGATTATTGAATGTAAACCAAAAAAAATAAAGTTAAATAAAAGCTATAAAAAAAGCATCGATTGTTAATTACAGGAAAAGATACTAACCAGGAATTTCTTCAGGCTCGTCTGGGATATTCTGCTCAGTGATACGAATCATTTCGCCATTGCCATCAACCTCATTAACTTGGAAGTCAGAGTATCTGGAAAAAATTAAATTTGAAAAAGAAATTGAAAAGATGCCCACTCACTCATCACCTGGACTAGATTCTAGGAAACACCTATTTATAAAAAAGTGCAAAGTACCACTAGCATTAGCACTCGGTATTCTTTGGAGAAAGAGCCTAGATTCTAAG
>NW_026464808.1:0-5000 GCF_026875155.1 Cherax quadricarinatus
GCTCCCAGTTCGACAAAAAAGGGCTGAAAAATTGTGCAGGACTGTTAAGGAGTACAGAGACACGAAAAATTAAAACCCCAACAAGTGTTTAATTGTGACAAAACAGGGCTGTTTTGGAAGAAAATGCCAAACAGGACCTACATTACTCAGGAGAAAAAGGCACTCCCAGGACACAAGCCTATGAAAGACAGGCTAATTCTTATGTTGTTGAGTAATGCTAGTGGGGATTGCAAAGTGATGCCTTCACTCGTGTATCACTCTGAAACTCCCAGTGTGTTCAAGAAAAACAATATCGTCAAGACTAAATTGTGTGTGATGTGGAGAGCGAACAGTAAGGCATGGGTCACTAGAGACATGTTTATTGACTGGTTCTATGATGTGTCTGGCCCCACTGTGAAACAGTGGACTGTAAAATAAATTGTCACTCAAGTGCCTCCTGGTAATGGACAATGCTCCTGCTCATCCTCACGACTTGCCAGAGCAAATTGCAAGGGAAGTTGAGGTTCATCAAAGTGAATTTTCCCTGCCTCCTAATACCACTCCCTCTCCTCCAGCCCATGGACCAGCAGGTCATTTCAAATTCCAAAAAAAAACTGTACACCAAGGCTATGTTTAAAAAAGTGTTTTGAAGTGCCCTCAGACACTAAATTTGGGCCCCTAAGAGAGTTCGGGAAAGATCACTTCAGAAACCTCAGTTGCAAAAACCTTATAGGTAAGGCTTGGGAGGGAGTGACTAACAGGACTTTGAACTCTGCTTGGAGAAAATTGTGGCCACAATGTGTACAAGAGAGGGATTTAAAGGGGTTTGGGGCTGACCCTAAGGAGCCTATGCCAGTTGTGGAATCTATTATGGCATTGAGGAAGTCTATGGGTTGGATGTGAATTTTGAGGATGTGGAAGCGTTGGTGGAGGACGACGATGAAGAGTTTTAAACCCCTACAGAGCTGTAAGAGCTTCAGGTGCAACAGCAACAGACCAAAGCTCAGGGATTTCCTTCAGAGGTGGAGCCCAAAATAGACGGAGGAAGTTTTCCTTTGTCAAAGATTAAAGGAAATGTGTACAATGTTTGCAAAGGTGCAAGCATTTATGGATGAACATTATCCTGACACAGCTGCTGCAAGCCGTATGGCAAATTGTACAATGACACTCTTGTGGCCCATTTTAGGGAAATCTTTAAGGGATGTGAGAAACAAAGCTCTTGGACACACATTTTGCACGACAGGGGTCCAGCGACTTCAAGCTGGTCCTAGTGGCATTAAAAAACAAAGAAGGGAAAATAACCCAGAAAAGGACTTGTTAATGAAGTCTTTATGGAAGGGGATTTCCCTTCCAAACACTAGAACACCTGCATCATCTGCCCTCCTACCGTCTCATCACTCACCCAAAAAATTCCACAGTAAAGGTAAGTGTCATGTCAGTAATGTTTTTTGTGCATGAACATTGTGTTCTGTGTAGGAAAATGTATATTTCATGTGAAAAAAAAAAAAAATCATACTTTTGGGTGTCTGGAACAGATTAATTGTATTTCCATTTATTTCCTATTGGGAAAATTAATTCGGTTAAACCCTTTCAGGGTTTCTGACGTACTAGTACGGCTTACACACCAGGGTTATTGACATACTAGAATGCCTTTAAATTCTAGCCCCTTAAAATTAGTGAGAAAAAGTGGTACCTCATTGAAAGAAGGGTCTATGTGGTAGTTGTGCGCAGTATAAAAAAAATCCTGCAGCCACGTGCATAATGAGAAAAAAAACTTCCAACCCGTGTTTTTGGTTTTTTTAAACACGATTTTGCATGTACTGATTTTCATATGGTTTTTAGGTTGCTTCTAGTTTTCCGGGTCTCAATTTATAAAAAAAATATATTACAGAAATTGAGTGTTTTTGATTGGTTTATAATGAAAAGACCTTGAAATTGATCTCAAATAGGAGAAATGTTTGTTTTTTACCAATTTCAAAAGAAAAAAAATCATCCAAACCCAAAAAATTTGGGCCCGAAACAGGGCTAAAAGGGGCGAAACGCCGATGTGTAAAACCGTCAAGACCGCTAACTTCGGGAGAGCATAATACTGTAAGTTTCCATAAAATTTTCATTTTTTTTTGGTGATTATGACCGGGAAAAGATTCTCTTTTTCATTTGAAAAAGAAAAAATATTTTTTTTTTTAAAAAAATTTTCGCCCCGAAAAGGGTTTTAGAGATGGCCTCTCGACCCTAAAAGGGTTAAAAGCTAAATGGGTTTTTAAAGCCAGCTTTTGGAACGGATTAAAGGCATTAACTGGGGGGTCCACTGTACGGGAAAAATATGGTAATATAGTAGGACCCTGTATTTGTGGGGTATGTTTTCCCCAAGCCCTGCTGCAGAAACCAAAACCCGGGGATAGTAGTAAACCCCTAAACAAGATACCAAAATTGGTAGTAGCAAACCTATACATGATCCAAAAACCATGGATAGTAAAAAACCCCTTTTACATAGATACCAAAAACTAGGGATAGTAAAAACCCCAAACATAGATATGAAACACAGAAGTAGGAACCCTAAAACATAGATACCGAAACCCACGGAGAGTACGAACCCTAAACAAAAAACTGAAACCCAGAGTAGCAAACCCTATACTGATACGAAACCACAGAGAAAAACCCCTTTAAAGTACATAATTCCTATAAAAACCCCCTTTAAAAGGGGGAACTGATCGAAGTGTAAAGTGGAAGATAGGAAATTAAAAAGGGGATATTAAAAGGTTTGAGGATATCTCCCCCAAGAGGAAAACCCGCGTAAGGTTTAAAATTAATAAGTTTAATTTAGAAAGGCATGGGAAAAAAAATTTTGGGTTTTGGAAATAGGGTATTTGATGAGTGGAACGTTCCTTTGGGTTATTGAGGCTGGATTTGGTAGTTTCAAATTTGGTGGATAAGACAGGGTGTATTAGTGGTTGGTAACAAAACCCCCCAGGGAGGTATCGTCGCCAAGTGGTGAAAAACAAAACCCTGTAATTGTTTTAATGATGGAGGATTGCTGGTGTTTTTATCTGTTCTAAAATGAAAGTTTCAGGTAAGCTTGCTACTTCTATTCATTTAGGCACAAACATACATGACAAATTTTTACCCCCCTCTGGGTTTTTTCTATTTTTTTCTAATTCTTGTTCTTGTTTATTTCCTTTATCCCATGGGGAAGTGAACGAATTTTCCCCTGAAACCATGTGTGTCGTAAAAGGCGACTAAAAAGCCGGGAGCAAGGGTAGTAACCCCTTTCCCGTATATTTCAAATTTAAAGGAAAATTCAGTTTTTTTTTTTGGGCCACCCCACCCAGTGGGATACGGCTGGTACGTTAAAAAAAGAAAGAATACATGATGGGAGGGGTTTGGGTTTGGAGGGACTTGCCATCGGGGGCTTGCTTTGGGGAAGAAATTGGGTTTGGGGAAATGTTTTTTTAGGGGATGAAAATTTTAAAGGACCTGCCTTTTGGCCAACAGGCCCGCTGCAGGTTCCTCCTTTTTATGTTTTATTTAAAGTTAAATTTAAAATTTGCCCAAAAGAGAATTCCCCTTTTCTGATGGGAAACACTTCACGGTTCTCTAAGGCTTTTAAAAATGCCATCTCATACTTGTGCACTCTGAGGTCATTATTAACCTTAACCTGTCCAAAAAGATCTATGTTCAATGTGTAGGCTCCAAAAGTAGTTATGTTTTTTACATATTTTCAAAAAATAACAAAAAAACTGTAGATCGAATTTTTTTTAAATTTTCAAATGTAAAAAAACAAAAAAAGATTAAATTTTTTTTCTACTTTAAAATTTTTAAAAAAACGTAATTAGTTTGGAAGTTTAAGGGTTTTTGCAAAAATTTAAATGTTTTTTTCGGGCCGGGGAGACAAACCCCTCGTTCTACGTACTTTGGAATTCAGTAACGTACTTTTCATCAGTACTTTGTCAAACCCCCGGCAGCGTCCCATGCCTACCCCCTGGGAATGCCATTTGTCTTAAAATTATCTAACCAACCCCTACAACCTTGAATGATCGAGTTCGCACTTTTCCCAAATTTTTTCTCAAGAGGTCATCAGCAACGCCCCGCTTTTTTCCCCCAAAAATGGCCTTGAAACCCATCACCCGTAAGTTTTTGTTTTCCTAATCAAAAAAGTTTCTCAACCTCCCAAAAATTTATATCACTTTTGCACCTTTTGCAAGGTTTAGGGTTTAATTTTTTCCCTTTGGCTCGTATCATGCTAATGGGAGACTCGATTTACCCAAAAGTTTTGCTATATCAGCCCGCGAGTCGATCTTCTTCATACCTTATAATAACTTATTTTTAAACTCAACAGCGCTTTTTATAAATTTTACTTTCATCTCTTTATCCTTCTTCGGACCCATGACGACTTATCTTACAATAAAAAGAACTGCATCAAAACCGCAAAATAACAAAAAAAAATTTACAAGAGACACAACAAAAGCTCGAGAGATGTTTACAGTATGTGAGTTAGTGGCTATACTGACTCATACCCACACTCTTGACCCATTGTCCAGTGCACATTCTGTCAGCATGTGACCTGAGCCGCTTCGTCCTGTTCCATACATGTGTAAACCTGTCCGTCGACAACCGAGAGAGCATACGAAACCCAGGACACTTTTTTTCTCGAACACCAAGTTTGAAAACTGATTTATTAACGACAAGTAGTACAAATGACAACCGAAGTTCAACCGTATACAAGTTTTTTTCATTTACATACATACCTATGGTAAAGTTTAATTGATAAATTATGTACAATAAGTGGAGAATTATCACTTTTTCACTGATGGGAAACACTTCATGGCTTCTCTTAGGCTTTGACTAAGAGAATCCATGAAATATTTTGCGGTCATTCTTAAGCAAAATTAAGGGTTATTTTTGAGCCACAGTAAACTGTGGATAACCCAAACCACGGAAACCAAATCCACAGATAATGGGGTTCTACTTCCTCTAACTTATTAAATTCCTCACCTGTTGTTTGTCGGGTCTTTCATAACAAC
>NW_026464808.1:10000-14167 GCF_026875155.1 Cherax quadricarinatus
TCCTCGTGTCTGGCTAAATCTCTACAAAAATTCAATGTATGTAAAAGAGCCAAAAATCTGGAACTCTCTGCCCAAAATCTCCAGAACTACTGACTTAACCTTTAAACTATCCAAACGTAGATCAACGTTCACATGCGTAGCACTCCGATTGTAGATCTACGTTTTACTTTACATGCTTTTAACCTTGGAACGATAAGACTGAGTTGCCAAGACATGACAGAATGAGGCTGTGCACTCAGCATGCGCAATATGACAAAATTTGGGGATGCCGGGAAAAATGCGCTCTTCATTTTAAACAAAAAAAAAAATGTTTTTTTTTCCCACAATATTCAGAGCGGTACACACATGAACACTGATCTATGTTTGGACAGTTTAACCCTTTCAGGGTCCAAGGCCCAAATCTGGAGTCACGCACCAGTGTCCAAGATATTTAAAAAAAAAAATTTGTTATTTTTTCTTATGAAATCGTAGAGAATCTTTTTGTGAAGGTAATAAAACAAAAAGTACGAAAATTGGTGGAAAATTGACGAAATTATGCTCTCGCGAATTTTGATGTGTCAGCGATATTTACGAATCGGCGATTTTGCCGACTTTGACTCCCATTTTAGGCCAATTACATTATTCCAATCAACCAAATTCTTAGCTATTTCACTAGTATTACTTCTATTCTATCGATTGAGCACAAGAAATCGCCAAGTCAACTGTTTCAACTACAAAATAAAGTGATCGGAAATTGTTAATTTGGCCAATTTAACACAAAGTTCAAAATATTCCAATTTCAAAATAGGGTCCAGAATGAACAATGTAGGCATTCCTAGCACTAAACTAACATTTCCTCTGTTCATTAGTTATGTTTTGAGGCTTTACAAATAAATTCCATTTTGATTTTTTATTCACATAATGAATTTTTATTCACACCAAAAAATAGAAGATTTACTGTTATGCAATACTGTAATAATTGTATAAATATCATCACCATATTTGTGAATGTATATTAGACCCACCAGCTGACGTGTATTAGACGTATGAGGTCGTTTGTTTACTCTTGAATATCGGCAAAAATTTAACATTTCTGCTACTTTGAGCTCAGTTTCAAGCCATTTCCGATGCTAAAACCAATCAAAATAATCTCTATTTCTGTAATATGTCTTCCATTCTATCAAATGAGACCAAGAAATCGCAAATACAAACTATAAAAAAAAAACGAAAAAAACACTGCAAAGTTGCTGTTTTAATCGAAAAATCATGATTTCATTTTTTTTCTCTCATTATGCACAGTGTGCTGCAGGATCTGTTTTATGTGGTGCACACATACCACATAGATGTATTCTCTCATATCTAGGCCCAAATGTACCACTCACAGTTTATCAGAGTGAGCTGAGCTCATGGCGTAGATCCACGGTTTGGACCCTGAACGTAAAACCGTAGATCTACGGGACGGACCCTGAAAGGGTTAAGGGTTAACACGCGTATTCAAAACTACCATTAAAAAACACCTTATCTCCCAAACTCACCCCATCATCATCAACTATGTGAAAGTCACACAGACTATTTTGAGTATCATGAGCACATTCAAAATAAAACCGACTTGCTCTCATTATCTGTAATTCACCCAATTTTATACTTACACTCACCCAACTGACTGTAATCATAAAAATCCTAATTTTAACTTGACTCAAGAAATCGTAATGACACGATTGCAAACAAACCATACCCCTGGCCGGGATTGAACCCGCGGTCATAGAGTCTCAAAACTCCAGCCCGTCACGTTAGCCACTAGACCAGCTAGCCTTATTGTGGCTAGCTGGTCTAGTGGCTAACGCGACGGGCTGGAGTTTTGAGACTCTATGACCGCGGGTTCAATCCCGGCCAGGGGTATGGTTTCCTAATTTTAAGTTAGTCCAAAGTTTACCTGAAATACTCTGCCAATATAGGAGCTTTTGATTATAGCAACAGCGCATCATGCCGAGATAAAACCATTCCCATCACTAAATTATACTAACTGCAATACTGTTACATGTATTTTTTTTTTTTATTATTATTAACACACTGGCTGATTCCCACCAAGGCAGGGTGGCCCGAAAAAGAAAAACTTTCACCATTATTCACTCCATCACTGTCTTGCCAGAAGGGTGCTTTACACTACAGTTTTTAACTGCAACATTAACACCCCTCCTTCAGAGTGCAGGCACTGTACTTCCCATCTCCAGGACTCAAGTCCGGCCTGCAGGTTTCCCTGAACCCCTTCATAAATGTTACCCTGCTCACACTCCAAAAGCACGTCAAGTATTAAAAACCATTTGTCTCCATTCACTCCTATCAAACACGCTCACGCATGTATATGTATGTGTGTTGTACTGCCACACTGTTATCAATCTTATTAATGTTAAACTTTTTAGTTACCTAACTTTTATACTTCGTAATAATAAATAGTGTAATAAATATCTTATAATATGTAAACCACACATTATAAGCTTTGCAAGGAAATAAAAAATTTAAATTTTCAATAATGTAAAATAATGAATACAGCCTCCTCACTTAGCGACGGAGTTCCGTTCCTGAGACCACATCGGTAAACAAATTCGTCGCTAAGTGAGGAGCATACTATAATGGTAGTGGGTTTGTGTCAACCATCTTTGATATTGTTTTAACGTCAGCTTTGCACCATTTATAACATTTCTGGTATATTTTTAATGTTTATACAGTAGTGTGCTGTATATTGTAATAAACAGAATACAGTGGACCCCCGCATACCATTGGCATCACATAACGTTTAATCCGCATACTGCTCGCTTTTATCGCAAAAATTTTGCCTCGCATACCACTCAAAAACCCGCTCACCGCTGTTCGTCCGAGATGCGTCCAATGTGTGCCCTTAGCCAGCCTCACATGTGCCGCCGGTGGCATTGTTTACCAGCCAGCCTCCGCGGTAACATCCAAGCATACAATCGGAACATTTCGTATTATTACAGTGTTTTTGGTGATTTTATCTGCAAAATAAGTGACCATGGGCCCCAAGAAAGCTTCTAGTGCCAACCCTACAGCAATAAGGGTGAGAATTACTATAGAGATGAAGAAAAAGATCATTGATAAGTATGAAAGTGGAGTGCGTGTCTCCGAGCTGGCCAGGTTGTATAATAAACCCCAATCAACCATCGCTACTATTGGTGGTACAGCTGCTGCTGCTGCTGTACCACCATCAGCTGCTGCTGCTGCTGCTGCTGTAGTACCGTCTGCTGCTGCTGTAGCATCATCTGCTGCTGCTGTAGCATCGTCTGCTGCTGCTGTAGCACTGTCAGCTGCTGCTGCTGTTGTACCACCATCAGCTGCTGCTGCTGCTGCTGTAGTACCGTCTGCTGCTGCTGTAGTACCGTCTGCTGCTGCTGTAGCATCGTCTGCTGCTGCTGCTGTAGCACTGTCAGCTGCTGCTGCTGTTGTACCACCGTCAGCTGCTGCTGCTGCTGCTGTAGTACCGTCTGCTGCTGCTGTAGTACCGTCTGCTGCTGCTGTAGCATCGTCTGCTGCTGCTGTATCACTGTCAGCTGCTGCTGCTGCTGCTGTAGCACCGTTGTTGGTGTGGCTTATTGAGAATACCAAGAAACAATTAACCCCAGAGGATTTGCCACCCAGGATAACCCAAAAAAGTCAGTGTCATCGAAGACTGTCTAACTTATTTTCCCTTGGGGTCCTTAATCTTGTCTCCCAGGATGCAACCCACACCAGTCGACTAACACCCAGGTGAACAGGGAAAAATGCCTGGAACTAGTGCTCATATTGGTGAATTTAAAGCCAGCAAAGGTTGGTTTGAGAGATTTAAGAATCGTAGTGGCATACACAGTGTGATAAGACCTGTTCTGGAAGAAAATGCCAAACAGGACCTACAGTACTCAGGAGGAAAAGGCACTCCCAGGACACAGTGTCTCATCAGTCATTGCTGCATCTTCAATAAAGGTAAGTGTCATTTATTCTTCATTTTAGTAGACTAGTACATGCACAATATATAAATTTTGCATGTACTACTCTACTATTGTGCATGTATCCTTCTCTTTGTGTGTAGGAAAATGTACATTTTCATGTGGTAAAATTTTTTTTTCATACTTTTGGGTGTCTTGCACGGATTAATTTGATTTCCATTATTTCTTATGGGGAAAATTCATTCGCATACGT
>NW_026464809.1:0-13017 GCF_026875155.1 Cherax quadricarinatus
AATGTGGGAAAAGCCCTAAGACCCCCAACGGTTTGCGCTTTGAAATATTATGATTTCAGCTTTCCTCTTACTTTCTTTAACTAATAACTTTAATTATCACTCGTAGTATTGTTCACTGACGTTCCACTACCACTGATTACTTCTAGCTGATATTACGCGTCTTTCAACGCTAAGGTTCTCGGAGCCTTGTTACCCACGTCTTCACCCCACGGACCCACGCGTGAATTTTAGCGTATTATGGAGAAACAAGAGATAAATAACAAGAAAAAAAGACAAGAGATAAGAATTAATAACAGTTTTCATTCATGAAAACGTGAAGGTTTGCTCATGGACAGTAATATGTACACCAAAAAAAACGTTTAAAATAGACTTAAACTGCTAAATAATCGAATAAATTAATAATTAATAAGGATGCAATGTGAAATATAAATAGAACTCCGAAATTGTTACTAAGTGGCCAGAGCTTCGTGGGCGAACTGGGTGAGTGAGGTCTCTCGTCTAGGTAGTCTGCGGGTCAAGGCTGTCCAGGAGGATGTTACTGCTGGGCGCAGATTTCTGCGTGTCCTCCCCAGTAATAGCATCTAACTGTTCTCGTTGTTCTCTTGGGTTGTTGTCCTGTCCTTCGGTTGTTGTCCTGTACTTCGGTTGTTGTCCTTTCCTTCGGTTGTTGTCCTCTCCCTGTGTTGTTGTCTTCTCGTTGTGTTGTCGTCCTGTCCTTCGGTTGTGGTCCTCTCCTTCGGTTGTTGTCCTCTCCGTCGGTTGTTTTCCTCTCCCCTTTGGTTTTTAGTCCTCTCCTTCGGTTTGTTGTCCTCTCCTTCGCTTGTTGTCCTCTCCTTCGGTTGATGTCCTCTCCTTGTGTTGTCTGGTTCTTGTGTTGTTGTCTGGTCCTTGTGTTGTTGTCCTCTCCTTGAGTTGTTCTCCTCTCCTTGTGTTGTTGTCCTCTCCTTGAGTTGTTCTCCTCTCCTTGTGTTGTTGTCCTCTCCTTGTGTTGTTGTCTGGTCCTTGTGTTGCTGACCTCAGGGAAGTGGTGAATGGTGAATATCCGAGGGGACAAGGATGGTCACCTGAAGGGCCAATGGAACCCCTTTAAAAGAACTTCGAGAAAAAGACCTTCAAGAACTTCGAGAACTTCACCGTTCACCACCATTCCTTCACCCTCACTACAATTCCATCACCCTCACCACCACTCAATCACGCTCACCACCAATCCATCACCCTCAACACCAGTCCATCACCCTCACCACCAGTCCATCACCCTCAACACCAGTCCATCACCCTCACCACCAGTCCATCACCCTCAACACCAGTCCATCACCCTCACCACCAGTCCATCACCCTCAACACCAGTCCCTTCCACCCCCCAACACCAGTCCATCACCCTCTCCCCCCAGTCCATCGCCCTCAAAACAAGTCCATCACCCTCATCACCAGTTCATTACTCTCACCACCAGTCCCCTCACCCTCACCACCAGTCCATCACCCTCACCACCAGTCCATCACCCTCATCACCAGTCCATCACCCTCACCACCAGTCCATCACCCTCATCATCAGTCCATCACCCTCACCACCAGTCCATCACCCTCACCACCAGTCCACCCTCAAACACCAGTCCATCACCACCAGTCCATCACCTCCCCCACCAGTCCACACCCTCCCCCACCAGTCTATCTCATCACCAGTCCAGCACCCTCACTACCAGTCCATCACCCTCACCACCAGTCCATCACCCTCAACAAGAGTTCTTCACAGTCGTCAATCGTTCGTCACAAGCGTCAGTCGTTCATGACAAGAGTCAGTCGTTCATCACAATCGTCAGTCGCTCATCAAAATCGTCAGTCGTTCGTCACAATCGTCAATCGTTCGTCTCAAGCGTCAGTCGTTCGTCACAAGCGTAAGTCGTTTATAACAATCGTCAGTCATTCATCACAATCGTCAGTCGTTCCTCACAAGCGTCAGTCGTTCATCACAATCGACAGGCGTTCATCACAAGCGTCAGTCGTTCATCACAATCACCAGTCGCTCATCACATCGTCAGTCGTTCGTCACAATCGTCAATCGTTCGTCACAAGCGTCAGTAGTTCATCACAATCGTCAGACGCTCATCGAAATCGTCAATCGTTCGTCACAATCGTCAGTCGTTCATCACAATCGTCAGTTGTTCATCACAATTGTCAGTCGTTCATCGCAATCGTCAGTCGTTCACAGTAAACGTTAGTCGTTCATGAAAATCGCCAGTCGTTCAACACAATCGTCAATCGTTCGTCACAATCGTCAGTCGTTCATCACAAGCGTCAGTCGTTCACCACAATCGTCAATCGTTCATCACAATCGTCAGTCGTTCAACACAATCACTAGTCAGTCACCACCAGGCAATCACCCTCATCACCAGTCAATCACCCTCACCACAGGTCAGTCATCTTCAGTCCATCACCCTCACCATCAGTCCATCACCCTTACCACCAGTACTTCACTCTCACCACCAGCCCTTCACCTTCTCCATCAGTCCATCACCCTCACCATCAGTCCATCACCCTCACCACCAGCCCTTCACCTTCTCCATCAGTCCATCACCCTCATCATCAGTCCATCACCCTCACCACCAGCCCTTCACCCTCTCCATCAGTCCATCACACTCACCATCAGTCCATCACCCTCACCACCAGCCCTTCACCCTCTCCATCAGTCCATCACACTCACCACCAGTCCTTCACCCTCACCATTAGTCCTTCACCCTCACCATCAGTCAATCACCCTCACCAGTCAATCACCAGTCAATCACCCACCACCAGTAGATCACCCTCTCCACCAGTCAATCACAACCAGTTCATCACCCTCACCACCAGTCCGTCACCCTCACCACCAATCCATCACGCTCACCAAACCATCCACACCCTCACCACCAGTCCGTCAACCCTCACCACCAGTCCACCACCATCACCAGCAGTCTATCACCCTCACCAACAGTCCATCACCTTCACCATCAGTCCATCACCCTCACCACCACTCCACACTCACTCCCAATCTCACACCTTCACCACCAGTCCCCTCACCCTCACCACCAGTCCATCACCCTCACCACCAGTCCATCACCCTCACCACCAGTCCATCACCCTCACCACCAGTCCATCACCCACACCACCAGTCCATCACTCTCACCACCAGTCCATCACTCTCACCACCAGTCCATCACCCTCACCATCAGTCCATCACCCTCACCAGGTGTTCATCACAATCGTCAGTCGGTCGTCACAACCGTCAGTCGTTCATCTCAAGCGTCAGTTGTTAATCACAATCGTCAGTCGTTCATCACTATCGTCATTCGTTCATCACTATCGTCATTCGTTCATCACAATCGTCAGTCGTTCATCACAAACGCCAGTCGTTCACCGTAAGCGTCAGTCGTTCATAACAATCGTCAGTCGTTCATAACAATCGTCAGTCGTTCATCACAATCGTCAGTCGTCCATCACAATCATCAGTCGCTCATCACAATCGTCAATCGCTCGTCATAATCGTCAGTCGTTCGACACAATCGTTAGTCGTTCATCACAATCGTCAGTCGTTCATTACAATCTTCATTCGTTCTTCGCAAGCGTCAGTCGTTCATCACAATCGTCAGTCATTCATCACAATTGTCAGTCGTTCATCGCAATCGTCAGTCGTTCACAGTAAACGCTAGTCGTTCATGAAAATCGTCAGTCGTTCAATACAATCGTCAATCGTTCGTCACAATCGTCAGTCGTTCATCACAAGCGTCAGTCGTTCACCACAATCGTCAATCGTTCATCACAATCGTCAGTCGTTCAACACAATCACTAGTCAATCACCACCAGGCAATCACACTCATCACCAGTCAATCACCCTCACCACAGGTCAGTCATCTTCAGTCCATCACCCTCACCATCAGTCCATCACCCTTACCACCAGTACTTCACTCTCACCACCAGCCCTTCACCTTCTCCATCAGTCCATCACCCTCACCATCAGTCCATCACCCTCACCACCAGCCCTTCACCTTCTCCATCAGTCCATCACCCCCCACCATCATCCCACCCTCACCACCAGCCCTTTACCCTCTCCATCAGTCCATCACACTCACCATCAGTCAATCACCCCACTACCAGTCCATCACCCTCACCACCAGTCCTTCACCCTCACTATTAGTCTTTCACCCTCACCATCAGTCCATCACACTCACCACCAGTCCATCACCCACACCACCAGTCCATCCTCTCACCACCAGTCCCCATCACCCTCACCACCCGTCCCCTCACCTCACCACCAGTCCCATCACCCCACCAATGTTCCCTCACTCTTACGTTTATCAAATACCACCGTCCCATTTACCACACCCCCAATCCTCCATCCACCGTCATCATCATCACCCCCAATCTCATCCCCCTTCATCAACACCAGTCCCAATCCGTGTCATCACAATCGTTGTCTTCACAATCGTCATCTTGTTTATCACAATCGTCCAGTCGTCATCACAAACGCCTCTTCGCAATCGTTAGTCGTTCCTAACAATCGTCAGTCGTTCATAACAATCGTCAGTCGTTCATCACAATCGTCAGTCGTCCATCACGATCATCAGTCGCTCATCACAATCGTCAATCGCTCGTCACAATCGTCAGTCGTTCATAACAATCGTTAGTCGTTCATCACAATCGTCAGTCGTTCTTTACAATCTTCAGTCGTTCTTCGCAAGCGTCAGTCGTTCATCACAATCGTCAATCGTTCATCACAATCGTCAGTCGTCGTTCATCACAATCGTCAGTCGTTCATCACAATCTTCAGTCGTTCATCTCAATCGTCAATCATTCATCACAATCGTCAGTCGTGTCATGACAATCGTCAGTTGTTCATACCCAATCGTCAGTCGTTCATCGCAATCACATCGTTCATCACAATCCCTCATCGTCCATCTCAATCGCAGTCGTTCATCACAATCGTCCCAAACCTTCATCACAATCGTCATCGTTTCATCAAGTCGTCAATCTTTCATAACAATCGTCAATCGTTCATCACAATCGTAAGTCGTTCATCACAATCGTCCGTCTATCATCACAATCTTCAGTCGTTCATCATAATCGTCAGTCTTTCATTAAAATCGTGAGTCGTTCGTCACAAGCGTCACAGGTTCATCACCGTCAAACCACCACTATCACCCCCACCACCCATCCATCACTCTCGCCACCAGTCCATCACCACCAGTCCATCATTTTCATCAATCATCACCCTCACCAGCAGTCCAACACCTTCACAACTAATCCTTCGCCCTCACCACCAGTCCATCACCCACAACATCAATCCATCACTCTCACCACCAGTCCATCACCATCACCACCAGTCCATCACTTTCGCCAATCATCACCCTCACCAGCAGTCCATCACCCTCAACAGCAGTCCATCACTGTCACCACCAGTATATCACCCTCACCACCAGTCCATCGCCCTCACCAAGTGTTCATCACAATCGAAGTCGGTCGTCACAACCGTCAGTCGGTCATCACAATCGTCAGTCGTTCATTACAATCGTCAGTCGTTCATCGCAAGCGTCAGTTGTTCATCACAATCGTCATCTGCATCACAATCTCAGCCTTTCATCAAAAATCGTCATCGTTCCCTCACAATGCAGTCTTTCAACACAATGGAGTCGCTCGTCACAACGTTACAGGGTTATCACCCTCACCACCCATCCATCACTCCTCCACACCAGTCCATCAACCACCAGTCTACAACTTCCAACCCAATCATCACCCTCACCACAGTAAAATCACCCCTTCATCACTAATCCTTCACCCTCACCACCATCCAACACCCTCACCACCAGTCCATCACCCTCACCACAGTCCATCACTCTCACCACCATCCATCACCCACAACAATAGCCCATCATTTCATCACCAGTCCTCACCATCGCCACCAGTCCCCTCACTTCACCAATCATCACCCCACCCATCCATCACCCTCACCACCAGTCCACACTCTCACCATCAGTTCCATCACCCCTCACCCCATCATCACCCTCACCAAACCCCTTTTACCCTCACAACCAGTCCACCCTCAAAGCCGACTCATCCATCTCACCACCAATTCTTCACCCTCACCATCACCGCATAACCCTCCACACCATCAGTCACACTCACCACTATAACCTCCTCACCAACATCCTTCACAATCACTCCTCACCACCAGTTCCATCACAATCACACTCACCACCACTCATCACCCTACACACCAGCCATCACCCTCACCACCTGTCCCTCAACCCAAACCTCCAGCCATAACCTCACCAAAAGTCCATCACCCTCAACACCTGACCATCACCTCACAATCAGTCCAACCCACCAAACCCGTTCATCACCCTCACCACAAGTCCATCACACTCACCAAAAGATATCTTTCCTCACAACCACTTCACACGTTGACCACCAATTCACCAATCTCACAACCAGCCAATCACCCTCACCACCAGCCCAACACTCTCACCACCAGTCCATCACCCATAATACCAGTTCATGACCTATACCACCAGTTCATCACTCTCACCACTAGTTCATTACCACCAATTTCACCACCAGTCACCCTCACCACCAGTCCATCTTTAGCAATGAAATATGAGAGGAAAACCAGTCCAGAACAATGAAATATGAGAAGGAAGCCCGAACAGAACAATGAAATATGAGAAGGAAGCCCGAACAGAACAATGAAATATGAGAAGGAAGCCCGTCCAGAACAATGAAATATGACAGGGAAACTCGTCCAGAACAAGGAAATATGAAAAGAAACCCTAGAACAGAAAAAGAGGAAACCCTAAGAACAGGAAAAATGACAGGGGAAAACCCTCCCAAACAATGAAATATGACAGGGAAACCCGTCCAGAAAATGAAATATGAAGGAAACCCGTCCAAACAAGAAATATGACAAGGGGAAACCCGTCCAGAACAATGAAATATGACAGGGAAACCGTCCCAGAACAATGAAAAATGACAGGAAAAACCCCAGACAATAATATGACAAAGGGAAACCTCCAGAAATGAAATATGACAGGGAAACCCTCCAGAACAATGAAAATTGACAGGAAAAACCCGTCTAGAACAATGAAATATGACAGGGAAACCCCAAACAATGAAATGTGAAGGAACCCCCAGAACAATGAAATATGACAGGAAACCCGTCCAACTGAAATAGCAGAAACCCTCAAAATGAAATATGACGGGAAACCGTCCCAGATCAACGAAATATGACAGGGAAATGCGTCTAGAACAATGAAATATGACAGTGAAACCCGTAGAGAACAAAGAAATATGACAGGGAAACCCGTAGAGAACAAAGAAATATGACAGGGAAACCCCTTCCAAAAAAGAAATATGAAGGAAACCCGTCCAGAAGAATAAATATTAGACGGAAACCCGTCCATAACAATGAAATATGACAGGGAAATCAGTCCAGAACAAGGAATTATGACAGTGAAATACGTACAGAACAATGAAATATGACAGTGAACCCTCCAGAACAATGAAAAAATGAACAGTGAAAAAACCCCTCCAGAACAATGAAATATGACAGGGAAACCCGTCCAGAAAAATGAAATTGAGAGGAAACCGTCCAGAACAATGAAATATGACATGAAACCGTCCAAAACAAGAAATATAACAGGGAAACCCGTCCAGAAAATGAAATATTAGAGGAAACCGTCCAGAAATGAAATATGACAGGGAAACGTCCAGAAAAAATGAAAATGACAGTGAAACCCCTCCCGAACAATGAAATAGACTGAAACCGTCCAACAAAGGGAAAAAGACAGTGAAACCGTTCCCAAACAAAGAAAATGAAGTGAAATCCCTCCCAAAAACAAAAATGACAGTGAAACCCGTCCGAACAATGAAAAATGAAATGAAACCGTCAAGAAAATGAAATTTGACAGTGAAACCGTCCAAACAATGAAATAGAAAGAAACCCTCCAGAACAATGAAATATGACAGGGAAACCTGTCAGAAAATGAAATATGACAGTGAAACCCGTCAGAACAATGAAATTACGGCCCAAGCGGGGAAATCCGTCCAGAAAATGAATATGACAGGGAAACCCGTCCCGAACAATGAAATATGACAGGAAACCCTCAGAACAATGAAATATGAAAAGGAAACCTCCAGAAAATGAAATATGACAGGGAAACCGTCCAAACAATGAAATATGACAGGGAAACCGTCCAAACAATGAAAATAGAAGAAACCGTCAAGAACAATGAAATATGACAGGGAAAAACCCTCCCAAACAATGAAATATGAGAAGAAACCCGTCCAGACAATGAAAATAGAGAAAGGGAAAACGTCCAGAAAATAAATATGACAGGAAACCCGTCCATAACAATGAAAAAGACAGGAACCCGTCCCGAACAATGAAATATGAGAAGGAAACCCTTCAGAACAATGAAATATGGGAAGGAAACCCGTCCAAAAACAAGAAATATGACAGTGAAAACCATTCGAAAACAATGAAATATGACAATGAAAACCCCGTCGAGAACAAAGAAATATGAAGGAAACCCGTCCAAAACAACGAAATATGACAGGGAAACCGTCCAAAAAATGAAATATGACCGAAACCCGTCAGACAAAGAAATATGACAGGGAAACCGTTCCCAAAAAAAGGAAATATGACCATGAAAACGTCAGAAAATGAAATATAAGAAACCCGTCAGAAAAATGAAAAATGACAGGGAAACCCCTTCAGAAAAGAATTGAAGTGAAAATCCCTCAAACATGAAAATGACATTTAACCCGTCCAAACAATGAAATATGACATTTAAACCTGTTTAGAAAATGAAATTTTAAAGTGAAACCGTCCATAACAGAAAAATGAAATGAACCCTTCCAGAACAATGAAATATGACAGGAAACCTGTCAGAAAAGGGAATTTTGACAAGGGGAAAAACCCCCCCAGAACAAGAAATATGAAAGAAAAACCCTCGAACAAGAAATATGAAGGAAACCCGTCGAAACAATGAAATATACAGGGAAACCCTCCAGAACAAGAAAATATGACAAGGAAAACCCGTCAGAACAATGAAATATGAAAGGGAAACCCGTCCAGAACAATGAAATATGACAGGGAAACCCGTCCGAACAATGAAATATGAAAGAAACCCTCAAACAATGAAATATGGACAGGGAAACCGTCCCGAACAATGAAATATGACAGGAAACCCGTCAAAACAGGAAAAATACAGGGAAACCCGTCCCAAAAAAAGAAATATGAGAGGAAACCCGTCCAGAAAATGAAAAATTGGCGGAAACCCGTCCAAACAAGGGAAAAATGACAGGGAAACGTCCAAACAGGGAAAATGACAGGAAACGTCCAACAATGAAATATGACAGAAACCCGTTCAGAACAATGAAAATGACGTGAAACCCGTCCAACAATGAAATTGAGAGGAAACCGTCCAAACAAGGGAAAAAAAGACAGTGAACCCACAGAACAATGAAATATGACATTGAAACCGTCAAGAAAATGAAATATGACAGGGAAACCCTCAAAAACAAAGAAATATGAGAAGAAAACCCGTCCTAAAGGGGGGAAATATGACAGGAAACCGTCCAAAAAGAAATATGACAGGAAACCCTCAGAACAATGAAAATGACAGGAAACCCTTTCCAGGGAAAAATGAAATATGAAAGAAACCGTCAAAAACAATGAAATATGACAGGAACCCGTCCCGAACAATGAAATATGACAGGGAAACCCGTCAGAACAATGAAATTAGACAGGGAAACCGTCAGAACAATGAAATATACAGGGGAAAACCCCTCCAAACAATGAAATATGACAGGGAAACCCGTCCAGAACAATGAAATAAGAAGGAAACCCGTCCAGAACAATGAAATATGACAGGGAAACCGTCAGATCAACGAAATAAAGACAGGGAAAACCCCTCAGAACAATGAAAAAATGACAGGGAAACCCGAAAAGAACAAAGGAAAAATGACCCGGGAAAAACCCCTCCAAAACAATGAAATATGACAAACCCGTCCAGAACAATGAATATGAGAGGGAAACGGTCCAAAACAATGAAATATGACAGGGAAACCCGTCCAAACAATGAATATGAGGAAACCCGTCCGAACAATGAAATATGACAGGAAAACCCGTCCAAACAATGAAATATGAAAAGGAAAACCCGTCAGAACAATGAAATATAACAAGGAAACCCTAGAACAATGAAATATGACAGGAAACCCGTCCCAAACAATGAAATTGAAGGGAAAACCCCTCCGAACAATGAAATTGAAAGAAAACCCCTCGACAATGAAATATGACAGGGAAACCTCCAAAACAATGAAATATGAAAGGGGAAAACCCCTCCCGAACAAGAAATTAAAAGAGAAACCCGTCCAAAACAATGAAATATGACAGGGAAAACCCTCCAGAACAATGAAAATGAAAAGGGAAACCCTCGCAGAACAAAGAAATATACAGGAAACCCGTCCAAAACAAGAAATATGACAGGGAAACCCGTTTCCCGAAAATGGGAAAAATTAGACGGAAACCCGTCCAGTAAAAATGAAAAATACAGGAAATCAGTCCAGAACAATGAAAATGAAAGTGAAAACGTCAAAAACAATGAAATATAAAAGGAAACCCGTTTAGAACAATGAAATAGAAGTGAAACCCGTTCCCGAACAATGAAATTGAGAGTGAAATCCGTCCAAACAATGAAAATGACAGTGAACCATCCAGAACAATGAAATATGACAGGGGAAAACCTCCCGAAAAATGAAATGGACAGGAAACCGTCCAGAACAATGAAATATGAGAATGAAACCCTCCAGAACAATGAAATAGACAGTGAAACCCGTCCGAACAAGAAAAGAAGGAAACCCTCAGAACAATTAAATATGAAGGAAACCCTCCAGAACAATGAAATATGACCGGAAACCGGGCAAGAACAATGAAATAGAGAAGGAAACCCGTCCAGAACAATGAAATATGACAGGGAAACCTGTGCAGAACAATGAAATATGACAGTGAAACCCGTCGGGAACAACGAAATATGAGAAGGAAACCCGTCGAGAACAATGAAATATGAGAGGGAAACCCGTCCAGAACAATGAATTATGACAAGGAAACCCGTCGAGAACAATGAAATATGACAGGGAAACCGTCCAATAACAATGAAATATGAAAGAAACCCGTCCAGAACAATGAAATATGACAGGGAAACCCGTCAATAACAATGAAATATGACAGCGAAACCCGTCCAGAACAATGAAATATGACAAGGAAACCCGTCCCGAACAGTGAAATATGAGAAGGAAACCGTCCAGAACAATGAAATACGACAGCGAAACCCGTCCAGAACAATGAAATATGACAGAGAAACCCGTCCAGAACAATGAAATATGACAGGGAAACCCGTCCAGAACAATGAAATATGACAGGTAAACCCGTCCAGAACAATGAAATATGACAGGGAAACCCGTCCAGAACAATGAAATATGACAGGGAAACCCGTCCTGAACAATGAAATATGAGAAGTAAACCCGTCAAGAACAATGAAATATGACAGTGAAACCAGTCCAAAAAAATGAAATATGACAGGGAAACCCGTCGAGAACAAAGAAATAAAAGAAGGAAACCCGTCAAGAACAATGAAATATGACAGTGAAACCAGTCCAGAACAATGAAATATGACAGGGAAACCCGTCGAGAACAAAGAAATATCACAGGGAAACCTGTCCAAAACAACGAAATATGACAGGGAAACCCGTCCAGAAGAATGAAATATTAGACGGAAACCCGTCCAGTACAATGAAATATGACAGGGAAATCAGTCCAGAACATGGAACAATGACAGTGAAATATGACATTGAAACCCGTTCAGAACAATGAAATATGACAGTGAAACCCGTTCAGAACAATGAAATGTGAGAGTGAAATCCGTCCATAACAGTGAAAAATGACAGTGAAGCCAGTCCAGAACAGTGAAATATGACATTGAAACCTGTCAAGAATAATGAAATGTGACAGTGAAACCCGTCCAGAACAATGAAATATGAGAATGAAACCCTTCCAGAACAAAGAAATCTGACAGGGAAACCCGTCCAGAACAATGAAATATGACCGGGAAACCCGTCAAGAACAAAGAAATATGAGAAGAAAACCCGTCGAGAACAATGAAATACGACAGCGAAATCCGTCCAGAATAATGAAATATGACAGGGAAACCCGTCCAGAACAATGAAAAATGACAGGGAAACCCGTCCAGAACAATGAAATATGACAAGGAAACCCGTCTAGAACAGTGAAATATGAGAAGGAAACCCGTCCAGAACAATGAAATATGACAGGGAAACCGTCAAGAACAATGAAATATGACGGAAACCGCCCAAACAATGAAATATGACAGAAACCCGTCCCGAACAATGAAATAAAGACAGGAAAACCCGTCCAAACAATGAAATAGACAAGGGAAACCCGTCCAGAGAATGAAATATAAGGAAACCCTCCAGACAATGGGAATATGCAGGGAAACCCGTCCCAGACAATGAAAATATGACAGGGAAACCCGTCCCGAACAATGAAATATGACAGAGAAACCCGTCCAGAACAATGAAATATAGACAGGGAAACCCGTCCAGAACAATGAAATAGACAGGAAAACCGTCAGAACAATGAAATATGAGAAGGAAACACGTCCAGAACAATGAGAAATGAGAAGGAAACCCGTCCAGAACAATGAAATATGACAGAGAAACCCGTAGAGAACAAAGAAATATGACAGGGAAACCCGTAGAGAACAAAGAAATATGACAGGGAATCCCGTCCAAAAGAACGAAATATGAGAGAGAAACCCGTCCAGAAGAATGAAATATTAGACGGAAACCAGTCCAGTACAATGAAATATGACAGGTAAATCAGTCCAGAACAAGGAATTATGACAGTGAAATACGTACAGAACAAAGAAATATGACAGTGAAACCCGTCCAGAACAATGAAATATGACAGTGAAA
>NW_026464810.1:0-14794 GCF_026875155.1 Cherax quadricarinatus
GACTGAAAGATTTGGTTATATGTCATTCTATGGTTTTGCTTCAAAAGCCTCCTGAACTAGTTCTTCTGTGGGTGTTTAATAGGACAAGGAGCCTGAAGGTTCAGCGCGGGCGTTCACCCCAGCCTCCAGGGTTCATCCCAACCCCCGGGAGGAAGCCAAGTTGAGGTTTTTCTTAGCTGCTTCGTGGTTTTCATGTGTGAGGGTGAGTGGGGAGACGGAGATGTGGGATTTACACAGCACTGGCAGAGGAATGTTGAAGCAGCCGGGCTTAGGCATGGTTACATGTACATCTGGCAGTTTGGCAGACACGCAGATGATCAAACTATATGCAATGCATGTGGCCAGCCCTATGGTCACTATTTTACACACTATGTGCTCGTGAGTGCCCACTTGTTGAGGAATATAGAGATACCATAATAACCTATACGATATGTCAAGATGTCACTAATGAAATAAGATAATGGACACATCATGCAAATGTTACATATATTTGCTTCTAACAGATAAGACCTAAATTTGAGACAAAAATCCAAATGTATTCTTGTTAACCTTTTAGGGGCTTAGACTTTTTTGTGCATCCATATGCTCTTGCTGTACCCTCCAAAGGCCAAAATATAATGTGGTAGTGTCCAGGCTGCGCCGGTGTCAAGGATCCCTTACTCGTTATGGTTTTAACGCTACATTCTGTTTCCATGTTCGGTTCTCTTGGGTCATTATCATCTATCTTCCCATCTTCCTTCGTTTGCCTCTTTCCTCCCCTCCCTCCCACCTCCTTCTCCAACTCATTGTCATAACGACGAGCCACTTTGTTGACAATGAGCATAGCAAGTCAAATAAGTAAAAAAAACAAGTGTTCAGTCCTCCGAGTGAGTCGTGCAAGAGTCGGGGCTTCCAGAGTCTGCAAACATGAAGATAAATGCGATGTTCGAACCAGTGTGTTGACCTCCTGGAGACTGTAAAGCAGCAGCCACCATGTCTGATAAGTGTGAGGGATCCCTGACACTGGTGACCCCTGAAGACTGTGAAGCATCTGGATGAGTGTGAGGGATTCCTGACACTGGTGACCTCTGACGACTGTGAAGCATCTGGATGAGTGTGAGAGATTCCTGACACTGGTGACCTCTGACGACTGTGAAGCATCTGGATGAGTGTGAGGGATCCCTGACACTGGTCACCTCTGGAGACCTCGAAGAAGCGAACATCTGGATGAGACTCACGGACACTGAAGACACCTCTGAAGACAGTGAAGGCTTGAAGACAATCTTCAGGCGGGTTTCCTCCTTCATGCTAGGGTGAACTCACCTTCATGTTGGGATGAACGCACCTTCATGCTGGGGTGAACGCACCTTCATGTTGGAGGTGAACGCACCTTCATGCTGGGGTGAACGCACCTTCATGCTGGGGTGAACCCACGTTCCTGGTACCTGTCCCACGAGTCCTCAGCACTAGTAACGTTCACCCTTAAAATAAACCAACCATAAACTTGAACGTAAATGAATTATTCAAAGTATGTCCTTAACCCCCGTGAAAACAACACCAATAATAATAATAATAATAATAATAATAATAAAGAAGAAGAAGAAGAAAAAAAAAAAGAAGAATAGAGGAACACTGCAGCAGGCCTACTGGCCCATGTGAATAATTCAGGCAGGATATCCTGCAGGATAACAATACACCGGCTTCAGGAGCACTTCGTGATAACTTGTACCTCCAGGTTAACCCAAGTATAACTACACCTTTTAAGGAATAACAAAAAATGGTCACAATATCGTGGCTGGAACCATTTAAAAAAAATCCACACTTAGGAGAGGACCTTATAAGGACGTTTCGCTCCGTTCTGGACCGTTGTCAGTGGTTCTGGACCGTTGTCAGTGGTTCTGGACCGTTGTCAGTGGTTCTGGATAGACCGAAACGTCGTAAAGTTCTTCACAAAACTGCGAGTTTTTGGTGAAGCAGAGCGTACCTCTGGGTAACACAGTAGAACTTGAATTTAAGAAAGTAGAACTTGAGTTTAAGAAAGTAGAACTTGAATTTAAGAAAGTAGAACTTGAGTTTAAGAAAGTAGAACTTGAATTTAAGAAAGTAGAACTTGAGTTTAAGAAAGTAGAACTTGAGTTTAAGAGAGTAGAACCTGAGTTTAAGTAGAACTTGAGCTTAAGAAAGTAGAACTTGAGTTTAAGAAAGTAGAACTTGAGTTTAAGAAAGTGGAACTTGAATTTAAGAAAGTAGAACTTGAGTTTAAGAAAGTATAACTTGAGTTTAAGAAAGTAGAACTTGAGCTTAAGAAAGTAGAACTTAAGTTTAAGAGGTAGAACCTGAGTTTAAGTAGAACTTGAGCACAAAAAAGTAGAACTTGAGTTTAAGAAAGTGGAACTTGAGTTTAAGAGAGTAGAACCTGAGTTTAAGTAGAACTTGAGCTTAAGAAAGTAGAACTTGAGTTTAAGAAAGTAGAACTTGAGTTTAAGAGAGTAGAACCTGAGTTTAAGTAGAACTTGAGCTCAAGAAAGTAGAACTTGAGTTTAAGAGAGTAGAACCTGAGTTTAAGTAGAACTTGAGCTTAAGAAAGTAGAACTTGAGTTTAAGAAAGTAGAACTTGAGTTTAAGAAAGTAGAACTTGAGTTTAAGAGAGTAGAACCTGAGTTTAAGTAGAACTTGAGCTTAAGAATGTAGAACTTGAGTTTAAGAATGTAGAACTTGAGTTTAAGAAAGTACAGTAACGAGTCAATAACATCATCCTACACAGCTTTGTTAAGACTGAGGGAAACTGGAATGTGGTTCCCGCAGGTGGCTCGCTCACCAGCTGTTGAGAAACCAGCTGTATCTCGAGTCTTACTTGAACTTGAGAGATACTTCAAGGAAACTTAGTGAAGGAGATGTGGGCAAAACCTAGATAAGATATACGTATGATGTGGTTAACTTATAGTGGAGACGCAGTTAAGAAACTAGACGGGTTCAGATGAGACAGAATTCCTCAAATACGACTTCCGTTTCGGCTTATGTTCGATTTTTTGGGTTTACCCCCCGCTACCATCTTAAAAAAAATCAACAGAAAACGGCAAAATTCCTCCCCCTCTAAGTTGTTTTCTGACCCGACTATCCTGGCTATCAAATTAAGCAGCGATCGCAAATTCCAGCGAACATTACTCCCGGGAAATTTCACTCTCTCTCAGTGGAGCCGAGAAAACTGTGAAACGTATATATAAAAATGGGGTTAATAGCTGTATCAGGCGACGCTGGAGAAGCTTAGTCAATGTCTTGGTTGCTGGAACCATATGTGAGGCTTCACTCCGTGGGGAAAGCCAGGCTCCGTGAGGCTTCACTCCCTGAAGCCAGGCTCCGTGAGGCTTCACTCCCTGAAGCCAGGCTCCGTGAGGCTTCACTCCCGAATCCAGGCTCCGTGAGGTCAGTCCGATGAAAGCTGTGAGCGTTCATCCTAAGCCAGACTCCGTTAGCTCATCCTGAAGCCAGACTCCGTAGGCTCACGCCTGAAGCCAGACTCCGTGAGCTTCAATCCTGAAGTCCAGACTCGGAGGCTCACTCCTGAAGCCAGACTGTGAGGCTTCACTCCCTGAAGCCAGGCTCCGTGAGGCTTCACTCCCTGAAGCCAGGCTCCGTGAGGCTTCACTCCCTGAAGCCAGACTCCGTGAGGCTTCACTCCCTGAAGCCAGACTCCGTGAGGCTTCACTCCCTGAAGCCAGACTCCGTGAGGCTTCACTCCCTGAAGCCAGACTCCGTGAGGCTTCACTCCCTGAAGCCTGACTCCACGAGACCTCACTCCCTGAAGCCAGGCTCCGTGAGGCTTCACTCCCTGAAGCCAGACTCCGTGAGGCTTCACTCCCTGAAGCCAGACTCCGTGAGGCTTCACTCCCTGAAGCCAGACTCCGTGAGGCTTCACTCCCTGAAGCCTACTCCACGAGACCTCACTCCCTGAAGGCAGGCTCCGCAGAACTGCTCATCGCACGTGTACAATGTCGTGAAAGCTTCGTAATGTGTTGTTGTGGCGTGTTTTCACCAGTCTGTAAACAGTGGTGGGTTTACTGGATGTCTGCGTATAGGTCGAGTGAGTTAGTATTTCTCCTCCTGTGCTCACTCTCTCACTCTCACTCTCTTTATCTTCTCAACATCTTCGGTGTGCCGCAGCTCTCAGATATAGACCCATGCGGGTTGAACATCCCGCATAACGCAAACTGACTGACACAGTTCTGTGTTTATTTACGTCTTAAAAAAAAAAAGAAATCTCGTTAAACAGACGTAACTCGATTGGTAGCAGACTCAGCTCACACACTGAGGTCCGTGGTTCGATCCCCGGTACGGCTGGAAACATTAGGGCGTGTTTCCTTTAGACACCTTCTGTCCATGTTCACCTAGCAGTAAAATAGGTACCTGGGTGTTAGTGGACTGGTGTGGGTCGCATCCTGGGGGCTAAACTGACCTAATTTGCGCGAAATGTTCAGCATAACAAGCGGATTTCTATATAGTAGTATGTCACTGATGTCAGCTATGGTCTGTATACCTTGTACAAGTAGAATGAAAAAATTATTATTATTATTATTATTATTATTATTATTATTATTATTATTATTATTAAACAAGTCACCAATCTTGCGCATGCAGCAAGGACACACAACACATTTTCATTATTTTGGCAGGTCAGAGTATCAGCATGAAATGATGATGGCTCGCGAAACTAGCGAGATGTGCGTTGTGTGCGTGAGACAGCAGTGTACTCACCTAGTTGTGGCTGCAGGGGTCGATTCATAGCTCCCGTGTGTGTGTGTGTGTGTGTGTGGTGTGTGTGTGTGTGTGTGTGTGTGTGTGTGTGTGTGTGTGTGTGTGTGTGTGTGTTCATGTGAGTGTGCATGTGCGTGCGTGTACTCCTGGAGAAACAACGTTGAACGTTATACCTGCAGAACGTAACGTCAGAACGAGTCGTTGATCATAACTCCAGCTGATCGTCGTGCAAGTCAACGACAGTTTGCAACAGTGTGGTGCTGACAATGGCGTCTAGTGACTTGCAAGAAATAAATTATAGTCCGTCTATCGCCACTCCTGATAATTGTAAAACACAAACAGAATATTAAACACGTAATACATATATACGTAAAATTCTTCAGAGAGGGTGAAATGAGGCCGATGAGGGGGCTCTTCACCCAAGGAACTGGAGCTGTCTCCCCCTTGTATAAAACCTAATTATTCTATGATGAGGAAGATGATTTTCTCATTGCTCAGGCTATCCTGAAGTCATGTATATATATATATATATATATATATATATATATATATATATATATATATATAAATATAAAATATATATATAATATATATATATATATATATGCAAAACAATCACTGTGAAAGAATAGAGAAATTCCAAGCGCTTTCGTGACTACTCACATTATCAAGGAACTATGAAAGTAAAGTATCCAAGGAAGGTATATAAGGGGTCTGGCCAACACCTCACTATCAGATCCCACAACAGTTAAACACCTGACGCGCGCCGGCCCAACTGGACAGGTCCTTTGCACAACCCACCAACAAACTATTCTACCCAAGAAAATTTTAAAAATTATTATTTATCCAGTGTATTATTAAATTCTTCCCAAATTCTATTAATTATAAATGGATCTAATTTATATAAACCAAAGGAAATATTCATATTATTGTCAAAACTGCTTTTTATGAAACAAGATTCAATTATATTCCTGTCGACCATGGACTTGCTTGATACTACTTTCTCAACTTTTTGAAAATCATTGGATGCTTAAAATCTCTACATGAATAAATAGAGCATTGGAACTTGTCCATTCTAATGCTATATTTATGTTGTATTTAATCTTAGTTCGAGATTTTTACCAGTTTGACCGTAATAAACTTTATCGCAAATTTCACAAGGAATCTTATAGACACATCCATCACATTTTGGGGGAATTCTTTATCAAAAGCTTTTTACTGTATCAAGATTTTTGAATACAACTTTAATATTAAAAGTCTTAAGAAGAGAAGGCATATCAACCAAGTTTTCATGGTAAGGGAGACCCAACATATTTCTAGTTGAATGAGGCTGGTTGTCCCTTTTTGGATTGTAAAAAGTATTTCTAGCAACTTTAAAAGATTTATCAATTACATTTCTTGGGTATTTTAAATCATTACCTATTACATAAATTTTGGATATTTCCTCATCTATGAACTCAGGAATACAAATTCGTAAAGTTCTCAAAAACATTGTTGAGAAAACAGACAGTTTGACTATCTTGATGCGAGGAATAATAGTGGACATAGGAACAGTTATTTGTAGGTTTTCTGTAAATTTTAAATTTGAATTCATTATTACCCTTAATAATTAAAACATTTAGAAAAGGCAATGAGTTATTTTCTTCAAACTCAACAGTAAAGTTTATAGAATGGGCTAAGGTATTTAGTTTTCCAAGAAAATGGTGTATATCTACATTTTTGGGCATAAGACACAAAATATCATCAACATATCTGAACTTTCAAAACGAGAGATGCCAAGCCCATGATGATCCTTTTCAAATCACTTGTTCTCTCTAGGCTGGAATACTGCTGTACATTAACATCTCCATACAAAGCAGGTGAAATCGCAGATCTAGAGAGTGTACAGAGATCCTTTACTGCACGTATAAGTTCTGTCAAGCACCTTAACTACTGGGAACACTTGGAAGCACTTGACTTGTACTCGTTGGAACGCAGGAGGGAGAGATATATCATAATCTACACTTGGAAAATCTTGGAAGGAATGGTCCCAAATCTGCACACAGAAATCACTCCCTACGAAAGTAAAAGACTGGGCAGGCGATGCAAAATGCCGCCAATAAAAAGTAGGGGCGCCATTGGTACACTAAGAGAAAACACCATAAGTGTCCGGGGCCCAAAACTGTTCAACAGCCTCCCATCAAGCATTAGGGGAATTGCCAATAAACCCCTGGCTGCCTTCAAGAGAGAGCTGGACAGATACCTAAAGTCGGTGCCGGATCAGCCGGGCTGTGGCTCGTACGTCGGACTGCGTGCGGCCAGCAGTAACAGCCTAGTTGATCAGGCCCTGATCCATCGGGAGGCCTGGTCATGGACCGGGCCGCGGGGGCGTTGATCCCCGGAATAACCTCCAGGTAACCTCCAGGTAACCATTAGCTCTATTAGGGAGGATTGTGTTAAGCAACCTTGTTTCAAAAAATTCCATGTATAGGTTACTAAGAACAGGTGAAAGAGGATTTCCCATTGCCATACCAAACTTCTGAGTGATAAGTTTTAAACACTCAGAAGTTTGGTATGGCAATGGGAAACCCCTCTTCCCCTGTTCTTAGTAACCTATACATGGAATTTTTTGAAAAAAGGGCTGCTAACACAATCCTCCCTAACAGAGCTAAATGGTTCAGATATGTTTAAATGATATTTTGTGTCTTATGCCCAAAAATGTAGATATACACCATTTCCTGAAAATTAAATAACTTAGCCCATTCTATAAACTTTACTGTTGAGTTTGAAGAAAATAACTCATTGCCTTTTCTAGATGTTTTAATTATTAAGGGTACTAATGAATTCAAATTTAAAATTTACAGAAAACCTACAAATAACTGTTCCTATGTCCACTATTATTCTTCGCATCAAGATAGAGTCAAACTGACTGTTTTCTCATCAATGTTTTGAGAGCTTTACGAATTTTGTAGTCCGAGTTCATAGATGAGGAAATATCCAAAATTTATGAAATAGGTAATGATTTAAAATACCCAAGAAATGTTTTTGATAAATCTTTTAAAGTTGCTAGAAATACTTTTTACAATCCAAAAAGGGACAACCAGCCTCATTCAACTAGAAATATGTTGGTTCTCCCTTACCATGAAAACTTGGTTGATGTGCCTTCTCTTCTTAAGACTTTTAATATTAAAGTTGTATTCAAAAATCTTGATACAGTAAAAAAGCTTTTGATAAAGAATTCCCCCCAAAATGCTGATGGATGTGTCTATAAGATTCCTTGTGAAATTTGCGATAAAGTTTATTACGGTCAAACTGGTAAAAATCTCGAACTAAGATTAAAACAACATAAATATAGCATTAGAACTGGACAAGATTCCAATGCTCTATTTATTCATGTAAGAGATTTTAACCATCCAATTGATTTTCAAAAGTTGAGAAAGTAGTATCAAGCAAGTCCATGGTCGACAGAAATATAATTGAATCTTGTTTCATAAAAAGCAGTTTTGACAATAATATGAATATTTCCTTTGGTTTATATAAATTAGATCCATTTATAATTAATAGAATTTGGGAAGACTTTTATAATACACTGGATAAATAATAATTTTTAAAATTTTCTTGGGTAGAATAGTTTGTTGGTGGGTTGTGCAAAGGACCTGTGCAGTTGGGCCGGCGCGCGTCAGGTGTTTAACTGTTGTGGGATCTGATAGTGAGGTGTTGGCCAGACCCCTTATATACCTTCCTTGGATGCTTTACTTTCATAGTTCCTTGATAATGTGAGTAGTCCCGAAACCGCTTGGAATTTCTCTGTTCTTTCACAGTGGTTGTTTTGCATATTCTGAAATCCCTGTTTACTGTGATCGTACTGCATATATATAAATATATATATATATATATATATATATATATATATATATAATATATTTATATATATTAATATATATATATATATATATGTATATATATATATTATATATATATATAAATATATATATATATATATATATATATATAAATATAATATATATATATATAAATATATATATATATAATATATATATAATATATATATATATATATATATATATATATGTCGTCCGAATAGGCAGAACTTGCGATCTTGGCTTAAATAGCAACGCTCACTTGCCATATAAAGACAAGTGAAAATTTGTGTAATGCAATAATTTCGCCAAAATCATTCTGAACTTAAACAAAAAAAATATATTTCACTGTGTTTGTTTAGAATTAAATTATTGTAAACAAATCTAAAATATATTAGTTGGGTTAGGGTAAAATAAATTATTCTTGTATAATAAGGTTAGGCAAGTTTTCTAAATTCTTTGGTGCAAAATTAAAAATTTTTACATTAACATTAATGAAAAAAATATATCTTTAAACATATATGAGAAAATTTCAGAAAGGGCTTAATTTAAGTGAGTTCTTACTAACTGACCATTTTACATATTCGGCACGACATATATTTATATATATATATATATATAATATTATATATATATATAATATATTATATATATATAATATATCTATATATATATATATACATAAATATAATGATGTTATGAATGAAAAGAAGTTGGATGGCCTGGCCCTAAGCGAAACAAAGCTGAAGGGGGTAGGGGAGTTTCGGTGGGGGAAATAAATGGGATTAAATCTGGAGTATCTGAGAGAGTTAGAGCAAAGGAAGGGGTAGCAGTAATGTTTGAATGATCAGTTATGGAAGGAGAAAAGAGAATATGAATGTGTAAATGCAAGAATTATGTGGATTAAAGTAAAGGTGGATGCGAGAAGTGGGTCATAATAAGCGTGTATGCACCTGGAGAAGAGAGGAATGCAGAGGAGAGAGAGAGATTTTGGGAGATGTTAAGTGAATGTATAGGAGCCATTGAACCAAGTGAAGAGTAATTGTGGTAGGGACCTGAATGCTAAAGTAGGAGAAACTTTTAGAGAGGGTGGGTAGGTAAGTTTGGGTGCCAGGTGTAAATGAATAATGGGAGCCCTTTGATTGAACTTTGTATAGAAAGGGGTTTAGTTATAGGTAATTACATATTTTAAGAAAAAGAGATAAATAGTATACAAGATATGATGTAGGGCGAGATGACAGTAGTTTTGTTGGATTATGTATTGGTAGATAAAGACTGTTGAGTAGACTTCAGGATGTACATGTTTATAGAGGGGCCACAGATATATCAGATCACTTTCTAGTTGTAGCTACACTGAGAGTAAAAGGTAGTTGGCATACAAGGAGAATAAAAACATCAGGGAAGAGAGAGGTGAAGGTCTATAAACTAAAAAGGAGGCAGTTAGGGAAAGATATAACAGCTATTGGAGGATAGATGGATAATGAGAGCATAGGCAATGGGGTCGAAGAGGTATGGGGTAGGTTTAAAACTATAGTGTTAGAGTGTTCAGCAGAAGTTAGTGGTTACAGGAAAGTGGGTGCGGGAGGGAAGAGGAGCGATTGGTGGAATGATGATGTAAAGAGAGTATAAGGGAGAAAAAGTTAGCATATCAGAAGTTTTTTACAAAGTAGAAGTGGTGCAAGAGGGAAGAGTATATGGAGAAAAAGAGGGGTTAAGAGAGGGGTGAAGCATGAAAAAAAGAGAGCAAATGAGAGAGTGGGTGGATGTTTCAACAAATTTGTTAAAATAAAAAAATTTAAAAAAGTGAGATTAAAAGTTAAGGAACCCTGAGAACAAATGGTTGCATTTAAAAAAAAGGAAGGAGAGTTATTAAATGGAGATTAGAGGTATTGGGAAGATGGGGGGAATATTTTGAGGAATTGTTAAAGTTTGAGATGGGGGAACGTGATTTGTGATAGGGAAAGGAGGAATAACTCTTTGGAGTGGGAAGACCCAGTTGGAGGTGTGGGGAAGTTCGTGAGGCAGAGGTAAATAAAGGGGGGTAAGGCACCGGGATTGATGGATAAAGAAAAAATTTTAAAAGCGGGTGGGGAATATTTTTGGAGGGGTTTGGGTGTAATTTTTTAATAAATTTTGGGAAGAGGGTAAGGTCCCTAGGGTTTAGCAGAAGCATGCATATTTCCTTTATAAAGGCAAGGGGAAAAAAGATAGTGCAAAAATTATAGGGAAAAGTCTGTTAGTATACCGGGAAAAGGTATGGTAGAGTTATTATTGAAAAAATTAAAAAAGACGGAATAGATAGCAGATGAACAAGGGGCTTTAGGGAAAATTACGGGGTGTGTGGACCAGGGGTTTTTCGGAAACAAATTAAAATGAACATATTTGATAAGGCTAAAGATCTTTTTGGGGATTTTTGGTTGGGAAAAAGGGGTTGCAGGTGGGTAGGGGGAAAAGGGCAGATGTTGCAGGGTATGGTGTAGGAGGTAGGTTTTCGAAAACGTGAAGAGTTTTACGAGGACAGTGAGGTTCAAGTTAGAGTACATAGGAAGAGGGGAAAATTTTTCCCCGTAAAAGTAGGCCTTAGACAAGGATGTGTGATTCACCCCGGTTGTTTAATATTTTATAGATGGGGTTGTGAGAAGTAAATGCGAGGGCTTGACAGAGGGGGAGTTAAAAAAATAAAAAATCCACTAAAGGGGAGTGTCACAGTTCTCTTGTGAGACACTGTGCTCTTGGGAAAACTGAAAAAGAATGCAGAGTTGGGGGATGAATTTTGGGAGGGGTGCAAAAGAAGAAATTAAAAAGTGAATCAGGGAAAAGGGAAAAAGTTATTGGATAACAAAAAAATTAGGTGATGAAAGAGGAAATCAGATTGGAGGGAGAGAGAGGGCGGGGGAAAAATATCAGATATTTTGGGGGTGGGCGTGTCAGCGGATGGGCTGTGAAGGAAGGTGAATCTAGAATTGAGAGGGGGAAAAAGGGGGAGTGGTGCACTTAATAGTCTGGAGACAAAGAACTTTTTCCTTGGGGGCAAAGGGGGAATGTATGGAGTATAGTTTTACCAACACTCTTATATGGGGGTAGCATGGTGTGAATGTTGCAGGAGGGAAATTTTTGGAGCAGGGGGATGTCATGTCTGAGGGGTGTTGTGGGGAAAATATGCAGAGAATTCGTAGTTTCGAAATTGGAGGAGGGTGCGGGATTACCAAACTGTTGTGCCAGAGGGCTGAGGAAGGTTTGTTGAGGTGGTTCTGACATGTAGAGAGAATGGAGCGAAACAGAATAGCACATAGACAAGAGTGTATCAGTCTGTAGTGGAGGAAAACGTGGGTAAGGGTCGGGCCTAGGAAAGGTTGGAGGGGAGGGTGTTAAGGAGGTTGTGTGGTGTCGAGGTGCTTGGACTTCAAGCAGGCATCGTGAGCGTGTTTGATAGGTGTGAATGGAGACAAATGGTTTTTAATACTTGAGCTAGTGAGCATGTAGAGATAAGTGTGAGCAATAGTAACCATTTATGAAGGGGTTCAGGGAACCCGGCAGGCCGGACTGAGTCCTGGAGTTGGAAGTCAGTGCTCTGCACTCTGCGAAGGAGGGTTGGTTAATGTTGCAGTTTAAATAACAGAATAGTGTAAAGCCCCCCCCCCTCCCTTCTGGCAAGACAGTGAATGGAGTGAATGATGGTGAAAGTTTTTTCTTTTTTTTCGGGCCAACCCTGCTCTTGGTGGGAATCGGCAGTGTGATAATAATAAATAAATATATATATAATTATATATATAGATATATTAAATAATATATATATATTTATATATATATATCATATTATATATATTCTATATATATATATCGTGCCGAATAGGCTAGAACTTGTGCATCTGGCCTTAAATAGCAACGACTCATTCTTAGAATATAGGATAATGTGAAAATTTGTGTATGTCAATATTTCGCCAAATCATCTGACTAAAGAAAAAAATATATTTCAATGCTTTGGTTAGTATTAAATTATTGTAAACAAATCTAAAATATAATTTAGGTGGGTAGGCTAAAATAAATTGTTCTTGTTATAATAAGGTAGGTAAGTTTATCTAAGTTACTTTGGTGCAAATTATAATTTTTACATCAACATTAATGAAAAAAATATATCTTTAAAACGTATAAGAGAAAATTTTAGAAAGGACTTAATTTTAAATGAGTTCTATTATAATTGACCAGTTTTACATATTCGGCACGACATTATATATTAAAATATATATATGTGTGTGTGTGAGTGGTGAATGTGTGTGTGTGTGTGTGTGTGTGTGTGTGTGTGTGTGTGTGTGTGTGTGTGTGTGTGTGTGTGTGTGTGTGTGTGGTGTGAGTGTGATGTGTGTGTGAGTGTGAATGTGTGTGTGAATGTGAGAGAGTGTGAATGTGTGTGTGTGTGTGTTTGTGTGTGTGTGTGTGTGTGTGTGTGTGTGTGTGTGTGTGTGTGTGGTGTGTGTGTGTGTTGTAAGTGTGAGTGTGTGTGTGTGTCTGTCTGTCTGTGTTTTGTGTGTGGTCTTTACAACGCCAAATTCTTCAAACTTCTTGTATATAGATTACAAGTGAAAGTGTTATTTGATTTCCTGGTTTGCAATTTCAACGTGAGTAAATAAAATTAAAACAATATTTAAACCGTTTTCACACACACACACAACACACACACACACACATATTATATAGTATATATATATATATATATATATTTTATATATATATATATATATATATATATATATATATATATATATATTAAGGTTGGTGAGGCAAGACTAGCACCACCACACCCACCAGGCTGTGGCCTTGACGAGGTAGCTCCCTCAAGGGAGGTTGACGCTGGGGAGAGGGGCTCTTGATTCAAGGAACTGGACTTACCCTTCTCTTCCTTGAATCTTAATAGATTCCATTCCCCAGGCGTTGTATGATACCTAGAAGCTCTGGGATCCCCCATCATTGAGATAAAACCTAAGCTCCTTGAAGGTCACCTCAAAGTCACCAGTGTTATCTTGAATCTCACTAGAGTGAGTCTCTCTCTTAGTATCTGGGCGTCCTTATAGAAGCTATGTGCGAAAGGGAGACAGGAAGAGACGGTAATCATGGCTCAGGTGGACAGGAAGAGACGATGATGATACAAAGGTGGACAGGAAGGGACGGTGATGATACAAAGGTGGACATGAAGGGACGGTGATGATACAAAGGTGGACAGGAAGAGACGGTGATGATACAAAGGTGGACAGGAAGGGACGGTGATGATACGAAGGTGGACAGGAAGGGACGGTGATCATGGTAGAGGTAGACAGGAAGTGTTCCGCTACATTGTCTCACCCACGACGCACTCAAAAATTATATTCTTTCTTGAGAGGCTAGATTAGAGCACCAGTAAATGATAAAAGTATCCGAGATATATTTCATTAATTTATACATTAGCATTAAGGAGATGGAAATAAATCGTAACTTCGAATGAAAAAAAAATACCACAACGAAATAACAGTCAGGAAAATCTGAGAGCGTGATCATGTGTTTACACCTGAATTATCAGAAATTTGGAAAGATCAGGCTGGTCCACAGTCAGATTACTGGGAGGTACAGGCTAGTCCACAGTCAGATTACTGGGAGGTACAGGCTGGTCCACAGTCAGATTACTGGGAGGTACAGGCTAGTCCACAGTCAGATTACTGGGAGGTACAGGCTGGTCCACAGTCAGATTACTGGGAGGTACAGGCTGGTCCAGTCAGATTACTGGGAGGTACAGGCTGGTCCACAGTCAGATTACTGGGAGGTACAGTCTGGTCCACAGTCAGATTACTGGGAGGTACAGGCTGGTCCACAGTCAGATTACTGGGAGGTACAGTCTGGTCCACAGTCAGATTACTGGGAGGTACAGGCTGGTCCAGTCAGATTACTGGGAGGTACAGGCTGGTCCACAGTCAGATTACTGGGAGGTACGGTCTGGTCCACAGTCAGATTTCTGGGGGGTACAGGCTGGTCCACAGTCGATTACTGGAGGTACAGGCTGGTCCACAGGCAGATTACTGGGAGGTACAGTTTGGGCCACAGTCAGATTACTGGGAGGTACAGGCTGGTCACAGTCAGATTACTGGGAGGTACAGGGGGGGTCCACAGTCAGATTACTGGGAGGTACAGTTGGTCCACAGTCAGTTAAAGGGTACGGGCCCCCCCCCCAGTCCCCG
>NW_026464811.1:0-13931 GCF_026875155.1 Cherax quadricarinatus
CTTAACAAAACCTTTTTATATCCCTTTACCCGTGTACCAACATCCCTTACGTGTTTTACCGCGCTAACGTCTTTTCTCGCAGATATCACCTTCAAATTGACGATGCGACGGAAGACGCTCTTCTACACGGTGAATCTCATCATACCTTGTGTGGGCATCTCCTTCCTCACGGTTCTCGTCTTCTACCTTCCATCCGACTCGGGCGAGAAGGTGACCTCATCGGCTGCTAGATGTCACTTACGTAGCTCCTAAAAGTCTTATAGAGAGTTATTAAAGACCTGTTAGATATTAGTGATTCTAGTTAGCTTCTTGAAGGGGTATTAAGGTTCTGGTCGGTTGTTGCTTTGGGATTTTAAAGTCTCTTAAAGACCCGTGAAAGAGATAATTGAGGACTCTTAGATCAGTCCTAAGAAGTCTTCAAGAAGGTTGGAGGACTGATACAGAGCTGTTAATTACATTATAGAAAGCTGTAAAAGACCCATTACAGGCGCATTAAACGCTGTCAGAGACATATTTGAGACCTTTCAGAAGATTAAAAGGCTTAATAACAGGTTCTCAGAGCGCAAATTATTTTCTTAGGTGTTACAAAGCAGTTAGAAAGAATTACGAGAGGGATATTTAGGGCGTTTTTTTTCTCTCTTTTACCAAGAGAAGGAGAGATCCATATTCAGCTGGATTACAGCTGTAAATACGTACTAAGACACACCAGAAACCACTGATTGCTGATGCAATGGTGCTACAGAAGTGGTAACCTTTCTGTTACACATCTCTTACACAGTGTTACAGAGTGTTGTATGAAGGTTGCAAATGTTTTTATAGGGGTGTTTTATAATTTGTATGAAAGTTTTACAAGTGTTTCAAATGCCTTACAAAGGCGGTACGATAGTGTCACAAATATATGGTTACAAAGGTGTTGCATTAGCAAAAGTACTGTTTTACGAATGCGCTGAAAAAGTGTTACAAATGTGCTCAAATGTGAACTGAAACTGGTGTATGTGTAATTCGAAATATTTACAAGGGTGATAAAACGTGTGATAAAAAGGTGAGTCATCCTAGTCAGTGTCAGCTGTTGCTGAGTCATCCTAGGTCGTGTCAGCTGTTGCTGAGTCATCCTAGTCAGTGTCAGCTGTTGCTGAGTCATCCTAGTCAGTGTCAGCTGTTGCTGAGTCATCCTAGGTCAGTGTCAGCTGTTGCTGAGTCATCCTAGGTCAGTGTCAGCTGTTGCTGAGTCATCCTAGGTCAGTGTCAGCTGTTGCTGAGTCATCCTAGGTCAGTGTCCAGCTGTTGCTGAGTCATCCTAGGTCAGTGTCAGCTGTTCTGAGTCATCCTAGGTCAGTGTCAGCTGTTGCTGAGTCATCCTAGGTCAGTGTCAGCTGTTGCTGAGTCATCCTAGGTCAGTGTCAGCTGTTGCTGAGTCATCCTAGGTCAGTGTCAGCTGTTGCTGAGTCATCCTAGGTCAGTGACAGCTGTTGCTGAGTCATCCTAGGTCAGTGCAGCACTGTTGCTGAGTCATCCTAGGTCAGTGTCAGCTGTTGCTGAGTCATCCTAGGTCAGTGTCAGCTGTTGCTGAGTCATCCTAGTCACTGTCAGCTGTTGCTGAGTCATCTTAGGTCAGTGTCCAGCTGTTGCTGAGTCATCCTAGGTCAGTGTCAGCTGTTGCTGAGTCATCCTAGGTCACTGTCAGCTGTTGCTGAGCCATCCTAGGTCAGTGTCAGCTGTTGCTGAGTCATCCTAGGTCAGTGTCAGCTGTTGCTGAGGTCATCCTAGGTCAGTGTCACTGTTGCTGAGTCATCCTAGGTCAGTGTCAGCTGTTGTTGAGCCATCCTAGTCAGTGTCAGCTGTTGATGAGTCATCCTAGGTCAGTGTCAGCTGTTGCTGAGTCATCCTAGGTCAGTGTCAGCTGTTGCCGAGTCATCCTAGGAGAGTGCGAGCTGTTGCTGAGTCATCCTAGGTCAGTGTCAGCTGTTGCTGAGTCATCCTAGGTAAGTGTCAGCTGTTGCTGAGTCATCCTAGGTCAGTGTCAGCTGTTGCTGAGTCATCCTAGGTCAGTGTCAGCTGTTGCTGAGTCATCCTAGGACAGAGTCAGCTGTTGCTGAGTCATTTTCAGTGTCAGCTGTTGCTGAGTCATCCTAGGTCAGTGTCAGCTGTTGCTGAGTCATCCTAGGTCAGTGTCAGCTGTTGCTGAGTCATCCTAGGTCAGTGTCAGCTGTTGCTGAGTCATCCTAGGTCAGTGTCAGCTGTGCTGAGTCATCCAGGTCAGTGTCAGCTGTTGCTGAGTCATCCTAGGTCAGTGTCAGCTGTTGCTGAGTCATCCTAGGTCAGTGTCAGCTGTTGCTGAGCAATCCTACGTCATGTCAGCTGTTAATGAGATATACTAGGTCAGTGTCAGCTGTTGTTGAATTATCCTAGGTCAGTGTCAGCTGTTACTGAGTTATCCTAGGTCAGTGTCAGCTGTTTGCTAAGTTATGTTAGGTTAGTGTCAGCTGTTGCTGAGCTATCCTATGTCAATATCAGCTGTTAATGAGTTATCCTAGGTCAATGTCATCTGTTTATGAGATATCCTAGGTCAGTGTCAGCTGTTGCTGAATTATCCTCGGTCAGTATCAGCTGTTGCTGAGTCATCCTAGGTCAGTGTCAGCTGTTGCTGAATTATCCTAGGTCAGTGTCAGCTGTTGCTGAGTCATCCTAGGTCAGTGTCAGCTGTTTCTGAGTCATCCTAGGTCAGTGTCAGCTGCTGCTGAGTCATCCTAGGACAGTGTCAGCTGTTGCTGAGTCATCCTAGGTCAGTGTCAGCTGTTCCTGAGTCATCCTAGGTTAGTGTCAGCTGTTGCTGAGTCTTCCTAGGTCAGTGCCAGCTGTTGCTGAGTCATCCTACGTCCAGTGTCAGCTTTAATGAGACATACTAGGTCAGTGTCAGCTATTAATGAGATATACTAGGTCAGTGTCAGCTGTTGGTGAATTATCCTAGGGCAGTGTCAGCTGTTACTGAGTTATCCTAGGTCAGTGTCAGCTGTTGCTAAGTTATGTTTGGTTAGTGTCAGCTGTTTGCTGAGCTTTCCTATGTCAATGTCAGCTGTTACTGAGTTATCCTAGGTCAATGTCATCTGTTAATGAGATATCCTAGTCAGTGTCAGCTGTTGGCTGAATTATCCTAGGTCAGTATCAGCTGTTGCTGAGTCATCCTAGGTCAGTGTCAGCTGTTGCTGAGTCATCCTAGGACAGTGTCAGCTGTTGCTGAGTCATCCTAGTCAGTTCAGCTGTTGCTGAGTCATCCTAGGTCAGTGTCAGCTGTTGCTGAGTCATCTTAGGTCAGTGTCAGCTGTTGCTGAGTCATCCTACGTCAGTGTCAGCTGTTAATGAGATACACTAGGTCAGTGTCAGCTATTAATGAATATACTAGGTCAGTGTCAGCTGTTGGTGAATTATCCTAGGTCAGTGTCAGCTGTTACTGAGTTTCCAGTCAATGTCATCTGTTAATGAGATATCCTAGGTCAGTGTCAGCTGTTGCTGAATTATCCTAGGTCAGTATCAGCTGTTGCTGAGTCTATCCTAGGTCAGTGTCAGCTGTTGTCTGAGTCATCCTAGGACAGTGTCAGCTGTTGCTGAGTCATCCTAGGTCAGTGTCAGCTGTTGCTGAGTCATCCTAGGTCAGTGTCAACTGTTGCTGAGTCATCTTATGTCAGTGTCAGCTGTTTGCTGAGTCATCCTACGTCAGTGTCAGCTGTTAATGAGATATACTAGGTCAGTGTCAGCTGTTAATGAGATATACTAGGTCGGTGTCAGCTGTTGCTAAGTTATGTTAGGTTAGTGTCAGCTGTTGCTGAGCTATCCTATGTCAGTGTCAGCTGTTACTGATTATCCTAGGTCAATGTCAGCTGTTAATGAGATATCCTAGTCAGTTTCAGCTGTTGCTGAATTATCCTAGTCAGTGTCAGCTGTTGGTAAATTATTCTAGGTCAATGTCAGCTGTTACTGCGTTGTCAAGGTCAGTGTCCAGCTGTTGTGAAATTATCCTAGGTCAGTGTCAGCTGTTGCTGAGTTATCCTATGTCAGTGTCAGCTTTACTGAGTTATCCTACGTCAGTGCCAGCAGTTACTGAGTTATCCTACGTCAGTGCCAGCAGTTTACTGAGTTATGCTACGTCAGTGTCACTGTTACTTAGTTATGCTTCTGATAGATCGTAGTAACTGTAAGAGGCTCCTGAGAGTTTCTGGATCTGAGAGTGAACTTGGCTGTACACTTTGCCGTAATGTCGCATCTGTTGTGTAGAGTTCCTATAGTTCGAATTTCATTTCTAGATCCTAGTTCGTCCCTCTTGTGTCTGGAGATCAAATTCCTTACACTAGTGAGTGTAAATAATTTATAGGTTATTCTAATCTGGGTTTGAGTGATTTTGACTTGTGTACCGATGCTTGTATGTTCATAGGTAACTAATAGATGGTAATTTTAACGCATAATTTGCATGCGAATGGATAAAAATAATGTGTGAATTGGATATTTTGATCCCGATCTGATATTTGTGAAAGGATACTAGTCACCTTTGTCACTACACAGCAAACATTATTAAGAGAATGTACACAACTCGCAAGTTATGGATACAGAACTATCAAAGAGAGGATTCGCCATTTTGCCAACAGAGACTAGTGGTTGACGATCATTAGTGAGGTCAGGATAACTAATGAGTCGAATAAATCGTCTCTGAAATTGCCTCAGTAAGTTCGTAGAAGAGGAGCTTCCTCAGGTGTCCCAAAGGTAGTGAAGGCCACGGACATTAGTACAATTACAACTAAACCGCAATTTAATGAGAAAGTTTTGATGGCGTTTTAAGTTTGTCTTAAAATCATTTTCAGGAGAAAAGTTTCTCTTTCAATTGTAGACTGATCGAAACGTTGATTTATGTTTCTTTTCCCGTGAACTGTTTCAGTCACGGACTTTGACTTTTAATCTTTCAAAATTACTTACCTGTTTCCACTTGTCAAAGGAAAATCTGAAAAAGCTATGAAAATTGGGTGGCTTCCGGGACCAAAAAGATAGAAATGCAATAGCCGGGTTAAAAAAAAAAATACAGCTACAACATTGCAGAACCCGTTTTTTTTTTGGGTAACTTTTCGCTCTGTGTTGGATTTTATCGAATCATCACTTAATACATTTCCCAAAACTGAGCGAAGCAGTGATTTGATAAAGCCTGCAAAAATGGAAAATATCCTAATCGAAGTTTTGGAACCTGTGTCTTGTCTTCGCAGCTGTCGCCAGAAATTCCACTTGGATCTATTACAAAAGGTGCAGAATGAGGATTTGAGTCAGGCTGGAGTTTGGAAATTTAATTTGAAATTGTTAAAAGATCTTGACAAAAAAGATAGAGATAGTGAGAAATGCAGAGGTGACGAATCAGATATGGTTCATGGTCATATTCAGTACATGTACTGTTTGAGAGCTCTTCTTAGTTGTACATGGTTACGGTGAGATCCTTTGATGGTTGTACATGGTTAGGGTGAGATCCTCTTGATGGTTGTACGTGGTTACGGTGAGATCCTCTTCATGGTTGACGTGGTTTAGGGTGAGATCCTCAGCGACTGTTTTTATGGAGAGATTACTAGTTGTTTTCTGTGGAGTTCTTAGTTAGGGTCAGAGTCTCGGTAGCAGATCGATATTGCTAAAATGAAAATACATTTACCTGGTATGAATGACAGTTCCTGGTTGCTCGATGATCTTAACTGGTTCGAGATACCGTGTTTTGATAATAAAGCCCTTAGTTTATTCACCAAATATTCAACTTAGTTGTATATTGGATTTGTTGCATATTATGTGGTGTAACATCACTACGTTCATCCTAAATTAGTCCATGAGCTTATGCCTAAAACATGATTTTTTTCGGTACCTTCCTGAAAGATCAGTTTCACCATGTGTTAGTTAAATAAATATATATATATATTCCAAAACATTACACTGCAGTAAGGCCAGTTATGTAGTCGTTTAAAAAGCCAGATTTATTTTAGTTCATCGGGAATAATGCTTTTCAGATTTAAACCACGGAACGGATGAGATTTGAACCCAGGGCGAGTAAGTCGTAAAATTCGCCATGAGTTCAAACCCCCACTCGTTCCGTGGTTTTGTTTGCAATCGTGCTATTACGATTTCGAGATTTATTTCATCGTTGACCGTGCATCAAGTGGGGCCACGCAAGCTAAAGAATAGTTCCAATAATTGGATCTACCACCAATCCCGAAAAATGCTCATCACTTTTTTAATTTCTGGTAAATACCATAATTTTTAAGCCTAATTGATACTATAAATACTTATAGATACACATTGTGTGTATTATAAAAACATAATACTTCACATTAAATTGAAGTTAAACATTACTATACATAAGACCAAAATTAGTTATACATATATACATTGCCTAGAGTCATGATATATATATCTTACAATATAAACTTTCAACGTTTTTTATATCAAGTTTTTATAAGATGCCAAAGAAATATATTACTGAAAAACATTCATGAGGCATAGAGTCATTTTGTATCAAAAATTTAAAAAATGGTAAAATTTACAAATATATAAAATATATTAGACTCGTCAAACCATCTAACCATCTATGATCATATTTCTTCTAGTCCCGGGCCCATAAATCAAAGTGCACAAGCAAATGTAAATTAATCTATTAAGTAAAAGGACACAAATGCAGATAATATGACATTTTATTGTGGCAATGTTTGCTCTCCAGGAGCTTTATCAACGACTTGATAAAGCTCCTGAAAAGCGAAACGTTGCCACAATAAAAAAGTTGCATTAATTGCCCTTTGGTCCTTATACTTAGCATATTGTCGGTAATTCTGCCCAAAATTTAATACATATAACTATTTACAGAACACGGAGCTTTGAATATTTTCAAACCTATGAGCATTTGCGATTAAAAATTACAGAACAGCTCAGATGCAGGCAGAAACATCACGGTGAGTTTCTCACCATCTTCTTTTTTTGTAAGAAATCCCCCCCAAATTAAAAATGGAGTAATACACTAAGCTGGCAACTACTAAATTAATCTTCACTATTGGCGGAGATCATTTATACAATATGCTGATGTTGAGCATTTTGTGGTGTATGAACGAGTGAATAACTGAAGATTTTCCAGCATTTTTTGATGGAGTATACCATCACACAAGAACTGGTTTTTAGGATTTCTTTGGGTGTGGATTGGCCTGTGAAGCAGCCAGTGATAGAGCGAAAGCTGAAGAGTGTTTTTTTCACCAGACAATACAAGGCATTACAAAGTACTTGTAGTGGTAGTGTTCTGTCATTAGACAGCAGCTGTTACTGTCAAAAAACACTAAAAAAGCGTGTTCTGATAAGGGTTTGGGTGAAGCGGGAACCTTCCTCCTGTATAGCCTCAATTACTCCATTTTCATCAGATTTGTTATTTTACATAGTTATGCGCACTTCCTGTCATTTTTACAGACAGTTATTGCTTGATATCTAATTTACTTTTGCATTTAAGTTGCTTCCATTATTTATTATCAATTCTATTTGACTTTCTCTTTTGTCATGGAAGCTGAGAAGCCCAGAACTTTACTTTTTCTAGTTTCCCTTCCTTTTCTAGTTTTTCCCCCTTTTCCCTTCCCTAATATTGCCAGAGCTTTTTATACGTCAGCGATAAGCAGAGCTTGTAAAAAATTGGTAGAATTATTTGACAATATGAAAAGTAAAAGGAAACAATTTGCAACTAATGTGACTTTTTTTATTTTGGCAACGTTTTGACAAAGCTCCTGGAGAGCGAAACGTTGCCACAATAAAAAGTCACATTAGTTTCATTGTGTCCTTTTACTTTACAATGCATAGCTTATCAGTTCTGAAAAGTTGTTGTATTTCTTGTCTGCGAAACACATGGTGTAATTACTTCTATTGTGTTCTAATCCTAAGTTCCTTGTTGGCTTTGGGAAAAAAAATATATACAACTTGCTGGACAGAAATTCTCACTGAACAACTCTCTATCTGTAGAAGAACTCTGGACTGTTATATTCGGCGTTTTGTCACAAATTCCCCTCCAAGTTCACTCTTTAATATGAATAACGCTTTGGGGTTTAATAAAATCTTTCATTTTGTCCACAGGAAAAATTTGGAAATATAAAATTAAAGGGTAAGATTTCCTATTTCACTAGCATTCATTTAGTTTAGCAAGAAGTTATACGTCTGGTGAAGTGAGATGTGTTCTTGGTTTTATTGTTCTAGCAATAATACAATAGGAAAATTTTTTTCCCAAATTTTTTGGGATGTCCAAGATTCTCTTAAAAACCTCCATAAATCCCTAAACTTCACCAATATCCATTGTTTTAACTTTTAAAACCTTTCCACTGGAATAGCAGAGATCAGGAGACCATGTTCCAAGCATACAAAATACAAAAGTGGAATAGCATAGAGTGTATACCAGGAAGAGGTTTAGTAAAGGGAAGCACATTGAACATAACCCAAAGATACACAGTATATTTTGGTTAGCTATGGTAGTAAAAACAGAATTTTTTTACAGAGTTTCAAGAATAATTACAGCTGAAATGGATTATGCTAGAATTTTATTTTATTGTTTATTGTATGTAAATAATAATAATAATAATGGTAGTAGGTTGGTAGACAGCAACCACCCAGGGAATTTACTACCGTCCGCCAGATGACTGTGAAACAGAAACCTGTAACTGTTTTGCATGATGGTAGGATTACTGCTGTCTTTTTCTGTCTCATAAACACGCTAGATAACAGGGAAATCTTGCTATAATACTTACACTTTGGTCACACTTCAAAACACGCACATGCATATATATATACATACATCTGGTTTTTTTCCCTCCTTTTTTCTAAATAGCTCTTGTCCTTCTTTATTTCTTCTGTTTTTCCATGGGGAAGGGGAAAAGAAATTTTTCCTCCGTAAGCCATGCGTGTCGTATGAGGCGACTAAAATGCCGGAAGCAATGGCTAGTAACCCCTTCTCCTGTAGACATTTACTAAAAAAGAGAAGAAGAAAAACTTTATAAAACTAGGTGCTTGAATGTGCGTGGATGTAGTGCGGATGACAAGAAACAGATGATTCCTGATGTTATGAATGAAAAGAAGTTGAATGTCCTGGCCCTAAGCGAAACAAAGCTGAAAGGGTAGGGGATTTCGGTGGGGGAAAAAATGGAAATTTAAATCTGGAGTATCTGAGGAGTTAGAGCAAAGGAAGGGTAGCAAAAAGTTGAATGATCAGTTATTGAAGGAGAAAAGAGAAAAATGAATGTGTAATTCAAGAATTATGGGGTTTAAAAGTGAAGGTTGGATGCGAAAAGTGGGTCATAAAAAGCGTGTATGCACCTGGAGAAGAGAGGAATGTAGAGGAGAGAGAGAGATTTTGGGAGATGTTAAGTGAATGTATAGGAACCTTTGAACCAAGTGAGAAAGTAATTGTGGTAGGGACCTGAATGCTAAAGTAGGAGAAACTTTTAGAGAGGGGTTGGGGTAGGTAAGTTTGGGGTGCCAGGTGAAATGATAATGGGACCCCTTTGATTGAACTTTGCATAGAAGGGGTTTAGTTATAGGCAATACATATTTTAAGAAAAAGGGGAAATAAATAAGTATACAAGATTTTATGTAGGCGAAATGACAGTAGTTTGTTGGATTATGTATTGGTAAATAAAAGACTGTTGAGTAGACTTCAGATGTACATGTTTATAGAGGGACCACAGATAATCAGATACTTTTTAGTTGTAGCTACACTGAGAGTAAAAGGTAGAGGGGAATAAAGGAGAATTAAGCATCAGGGAAGAGAGAGTTGAAGGTTTATGAACTAAAAGGGAGGCATTTAGGGCAAGATATAAACAGCTATTGGAGGATAGATGGGCTAATGAGAGCATAGGCAATGGGGTCGAAGAGGTATGGGTAGGTTTAAAAATGTATGTTAGAGTGTCAGCAGAAGTTTGTGGTTACAGGAAAGGGTGGGTGGGGGAAAGGGGAAAAGTTATTAAATGGAGAGTTAGAGGTATTGGGAAGAGGGAGGGAATATTTTGAGGAATTTTTAAATGTTGATGAAGATAAGGAAGCTGTGTTTTTCGTGTATAGGCAAGGAGGAATAACATCTTGTAGGAGTGAGGAAGAACCAGTTGTGAGTGTGGGGGAAGTTCGTGAGGCAGTAGTTAGAATGAAAGGGGGTAAGGTGCCGGGATTGATGGAATAAAGATAGAAATGTTAAAAGCAGGCGGGATATAGTTTGGGTGGTTGGGCGCAATTTTTTAATAAATGTATGGAAGAGGGTAAGGTACCTAGGGATTGGCAGAGAGCAGCATAGTTCCTTTGTATAAAGGCAAAGGGGATAAAAGAGAGTGCAAAATTATAGGGGATAAGTCTGTTGATTACCTGGTAAAAGTGTATGGTAGAATTATAATTGAAAGAATTAAGAGTAAGACGGAGAATAGGATAGCAGATGAAACAAGGAGACTTTTGGAAAGGTAGGGGGTGTGTGGACCAGGTTTTTTACAGTGAAAAAATGTAAGTGAACAGTATTTAGATAAGGCTAAAGAGTTTTTTTGTGGCATTTAAAGGATTTGGACAGGGTGGATAGGGCAATGTGGCAGATTTGCAGGTGTTGGGGTAGGAGGTAGGTTAAATGAAAGCAGTGAAGAGTTTTTACGAGGTATGAGGCTCAAATTAGAGTATGTAGGTTTGGGGGTTTTAAGAAAAGTAAATGCGAGGGTCTTGGCAAGAGGCGTGGAGTTAAACGATAAAAGAATCACACATGAAAGGGAGTTGTCACAGTTGCTCTTTGCTGATGACACTGTGCTCTTGGGGGATTCTGAAAAGAAGTTGTAGAGGTTGGTGGATGAATTGGTAGGGTGTGCAAAAGAAGAAAATAAAAAGTGAATACAGGAAAGAGTAAGGTTATGAGGATAACAAAAAGATTAGGTGATGAAAGATTGGATATCAGATTGGAGGGAGAGAGTATTGAAGAGGTGAATGTATTCAGATATTTGGGAGTGGGCGTGTCCCGCGGATGGGTCTATGAAAAAATGAGGTGAATCATAGAATTGATGAGGGGGAAAAAAGGGTAGCGGTGCACTTAGGAGTCTGTGGAACAAAGAATTTTTCCTTGGAGGCAAAGAGGGAAATGTATGAGAGCATAGTTTACCAACGCTTTATATGGTGTGAAGCATGGGTGATGAATGTTGCGCGAGGAGAAGGCTGGAGGCCAGTGGAGATGTCATGTCTGAGGGCATGTGTGGTGTGATATAATGCAGAGAATTCGTAGTTTGGAAGTTAGGAGGAGGTGCGGGATTACCAAAACTGTTGTCCAGAGGGCTGAGGAAGGGTTATTGAGTGGTTCGGACATGTAGAGAGAATGGAGCGAAACAGAATGACTTCAAGAGTGTATCAGTCTGTAGTGGAAAGAAGGCGGGGTAGGGGTCGCCTAGGAAAGGTTGGAGGAGGGGGTAAGGAGGTTTTGTGTGCGAGGGGCTTGGACTTTCCAGACAGGCATGCGTTGAGCGTGTTTTGTTAGGAGTGAATGAGACAAATGGTTTTTAATACTTGACGTGCTGTTGGGGTGTGAGCAAAGTAACATTTAGAAGGGAATTCAGGGAAACCGGCAGGCCGGACTTGATCTGGAGATGGGGAAATACAGTGTCTGCACTCTGAAGGAGGGGTGTTTTAAAGTGCAGTTTAAAAACTGTAGTGTAAAGCACCCATCTTGCAAGACAGTGATGGAGTGAAATGACGGTGAAAGTTTTTTTTTTTTCGGGCCACCCTGCCTTGGTGGGAATCGGCCAGTGTGTTAATAATAAAAAAATAAAATAATAATAATATATAATAATAAAATAATAATAATAAATAATAATAATAAAAAATAATAATAATAATAATATAATTAATTAAATTATTATTATTATTATTATTATTATTATTATTATTATTATTATTATTATTTTTATTATTATTATTATTATTATTATTATATTCCTTGCTTAAAAAACCAGCAACTTGTTTTTGGGTTTAAATAGAAATGTTATGGTTTTCCTTCGTCAAAATATTATTATGACATAAACATATAAATTGAAAAAAAAAACTGAGGTACTAGTTAAGGGGTGTGACAGATGTATTTCGATTAATTTTGTGACAGCGATATCTCTAATATGATAGATGATTAATACGATAGCAGCAAATTTATAAATTTAATTTTACAAATTAATAATAATGAGAGTCTGTAAAATTAACACATTTTTTAAAGTCAAAAGAAAATAAATGGGTTTTAGTGTTTTCTGAAAACATACAAACTTAATTCAGCGTTATAGAAATGAAAGCTAAGCTCCGATCCCAAGAGATTGAGCTCAACATTGACAAACTCTTCCGCATGAATGCAAACTCACGCTCACACAGACAGCAGTTAGAGATAATGTGGCGCTTAAACATGCAAGCTTCAGTCACAAGAAAAAATGAAAAGGGAAACCGAAAAACGTGGAAGATTAATCAGATGCAGAAAAAAACTCGTACGAAACACGTACAAAATTCACGACGAGCTTTTAAGATTATTTAACATGAAGCTCCGTCATGAGGGTAGAACATAATCATGAGGCTAAAGCCTAATCATGAGCTAGAACATAATCATGAGGCTAGAACATATTCATGAGTCTAGAACATAATCATGAGGCTAGAACATAATCATTAGGGTAAGAACATAATCAAAGAGGCTAAAGCCTAATCATGAGGCTAGAAAAATAATCATGAGGCTAAAGCCTAATCATGAGGCTAGAAAAGTAATCAGAGGTTAAAACCCAATCATAGGCCCAAAGCCTAAACATGAGGCTAGAACCAATCATGAGGCTAAACCTAAATCATGAGGTTAAAACCTAATCATGAGTTTAAAACCTAATCATGAGTCCCAAAACCTAATCATGAGTCTAAAACCTAATCATGAGTCTAAACCTAATCAAGAGGCAAAAACCTAATCATAAGCTATAACCTAATCATGAGGCTAAAACCTAATCAGAGTCAAAAACCTAATCATTAGTCTAAAAAACCCAATCATGAATCTAAAACCCAATCATGAGTCTAAAACCATCATGAGGCTAGAACCAATCATGAGTCTAAAGCCTAATCTTGAGGCTAGAACCTAATCATGAGGCTAGAACCTAATCATGAGGCTAGAACCTAATCATGAGTCTAAAACCTAATCATGAGTCTAAAACCTAATTTATAAGTCTAATCCTAATCATGAGGGTAGAACCTAATCATGAAGCTATAACCAATCATGAGGCTAGAACCTAATCATGATTTAAAACCTAATCATGAGTCTAAAACCTAATCAAAGAGGCTAAACCTGATCACGAATCTAAAACCTAATCATGAGTCTAAAACCTAATCATTTATTCTAAAACCTAATCATGAGTCAAAACCTAATCATGAGTCAAAACCTAATCATGAGGCTAGAACCTAATCATGAGGCTAAAACCTAATCATGAGGCTAGAACCTAACATGACGCTAGAGCTAATCATGAGTCTTAAACCTAACATGAGCTAAAAACCTAATCATGAAGCTAGAACCTAATCATGAGTCAAAACCTAATTATGAGGCTAGAACATAATCAAATAAATATCTCATGAAAGATTCACAGGGATTCGTTAAGCTTGTACAACAATCGGGAAATTGCTAATTTAGGAAGAAAAATAAAGGAATAATCCACACAAACAAAATGAGGAGAATGATCCACACAAACAAAATGAGGAGAATGATCCCAAAACAAAATGAGGAGAATGATCCACAAAACAAAATGAGGAGAATGATCCACACAAAACAAAATGAGGAGAATGATCCACAAAACAAAATGAGGAGAATGATCCACAAAACAAAATGAGGAGAATGATCCACACAAACAAAATGAGGAGAATGATCCCAACAAACAAAATGAAGGGGGAAAAAA
>NW_026464812.1:0-14613 GCF_026875155.1 Cherax quadricarinatus
CTTACATGTTTTTTTCTCCATCAGTACACCATTACTATAATAGTAACAATTATCGAGATCCTTTGCTTCACTCTCAGTAACTGCTATATCTCTCAGTTTTTTCCAGTGACTGATCAACAAACTGATCCTTGATTAAATCATCATGAGTTAGAAATTTAACGTCAGTTGTGTCTGACTAGGTTGATGACGGGGGGAAGTCAGTGTTAATGACCCTGGACGCAGAGCGTCAATAAACAACATATTCAACACCAAATCATCGTCATCAACTAACTCAACAGGAGACAAGGAAGGTTGTTGTATCTTGACATAGCTCTAGTAATTTGCGCTGAGAGGAAATAAAATAGGTTTCTCTTTACAAGCTTCAATGGCATAAATATCATCAGTGTTATTATCAATCACAAGTGGTTCCTTACATATACCAGCATGAAGGATATCGTTCCCTATCAACAAGTCCACTGACCTGATGGGAAATACACCACTGGATATACCCACTGAAATATAACCAGTATAATAGCTTGTTTCAATATAAACTTTGTGCAGAGGGCACTTTTATAACCAGCCCCTCCATAGGCTTCTAACAATACATCTATCTTGGTATAGGTATCGTCAGTTATGGGCAGTACATCTTCTCTTAATAAGGTGAGATAACTGCCAGTGTCTCTGAAAGTAATTATCTCAGTTAGATGTGATTCGTCAAATCCCTACTTATCTCTCGAAAAGTAAGGACTATCGCTGAACGAATCTTTTCGTCAGATACACTTTCTGACGCTAGTCATCTATCCTGATAACATTATCTAAAACAGTAGGATAAGAGGAATTGCTAGGCTTTTGGTGTCTTTGTTGCACGGAAGAGGATACGACTTGAGTGGGGGCGCCAGCCGCACGACTGTTTCTCGTATCTCTTTCTAACTTATAGCAATACTCTCTAGTATGTCCTTTTCTGTTACAATAGTACATTTAACTTTCTTCTTCTCGATACCAGATTTCTGTCTAGCCACAGAGACAGATTCAGGATTGTGAGTTTTCCTGGTAAAGGTACGAGAAGTTACAGTAGCATGTACATCAGGCCGGCAATGAGCAGCTGATTTAGGTTGCCAACTTCTAGGACAATTTTTAGTTACCTTGTTTCTGAGTGTTTTAGTACGTACAAGGTTGTGAGAAATTTCGTAATTGTCTGCTAATGCTGCAGTTTCCAGAATATCCGAGGTAGTATGATCGATCAGATATTCTTGTATGTCAGCAGACATACAGTTGTTAAACTCTTCATGTAGTAACAACTGAACAAGGCTGTCGTAGTTGTTACATTTAGCAGCTCTACACCACCTCTCAAATGCAACTTTTTTCTCACGAGCAAACTCTACACAAGTTTGATCTTGTCGTCGTTGTAACGTACGAAATGCTCTTTGATAACTTACAGGTAACAAGTTATATGTCTCTAGAATAGTTTGTTTGACAGCGTCATAACTAATGTACTTGGCAAATGGCAAAGCAGCCATACAAGTTTGAGCTTTTCCCGTCAACGCTGTATGCAGCAATGTTGCCCAGTGCTTACGTGGCCAGTTCATAGCACGTGCCTGGTTCTCAAACACATCAAAATAGGTGTCTAAGTCACTTTCAAAAAACTTAGGAACCATGGATGCAGCTTTCTGCACATTAAATGTGTCCTGTGATATATCAGTCTGTTGTCTTAACAGACGAACATTTTCTCTTTGGAAATCTTCTTCGTTCAATTTCCTCTGTGCCTCTATTTGTGCAGTCTGCAACATAATGAGGCGTTCAAACCTCTCAAACTGTTCCTGAGAGATAGGACCAGTGGGTAATGGAGGAGTAGGGAAATTAACATGTCTTTCTGAACTGTCCTTAGGTCGGACACTTGGTCCAGCCGTCTCTAGAGTGTCTAGATCTGGTCTAGGATAAGTAAATACAGGTGTAGTATACACAGTACTAGTATTAGGCTGTGTCATGCTAACAGCTATACTCTGTACTATAGTGTCAGTGAAGGAAGGAGCGAGCGAGAACTGAGCTACACTAGGCTCAGACACTAGGCTCACTTCTGCTCTAGTTGCTCTTTCTTCAACTTCAAATAGAGCCATACTTCCTAATTGTGACACTAGGCTTTCTGAATCTGAATCATAATCAGACTCTCTGTATGAAGCAGGAAACAATATATCTTTAATTAATGCTCTGACAGTTTCTGCAGTGTAATTCCTGTTATACATCACACCGAGATACTTGGCTACTTGCCAACACGTCTGAAGTTTTAATGTACTTAACTCAGACAAAGTCAGAGTATCAATTAACTGTTTCACTTTGGCATACATCACGAAAATAATTGTACTACGAGAGAGTGATTATGGGAAACTATAATCCTGATAGGAATTTTAGTGTTGGTTGTCTTAGAGTTAGAACTCATCACAGTATTTCCATCTCCTTGGATCAGAGACTCAGTCAGGTACATACATCCACCTGGTATGTTGTACAAGACTAAACTCAAAGTCTTCAGATTAGAAAGTACTCAAAGTGTTTGACCATAGAGTTACTAGTATGTCAAACTGGACAATTTCTCCAACACCTTGGATCAAGAGCATCCCGGACAGGCCCCCATTTGTTACAAAAAACGCGATTCTAAAAGCTTAGAGATCTCCAGTGAATACTAGAAAGGACTGCCCTTCTAGCATCCAGCCTGTTACTGGGTTTTCGTAACAAGTAGTCAGTATCCTTGTCCAATTATCCATTATAATTCAGAATTATTCAATAGTGCTTTAGGATTACAACTGGTAGGCTACTAACTAGATTTTTTTTTTTTTAGATTTTGCCACCGAAGTGGCTAGTTTATTGTGCACCCCATATCCATCCTGTGGACGGTAGCGCGAGAGCATGTGGATACACAAAAGGCCTAGGAACTAGGCCCCAAAGGGTTAACAGGAATACATATGGATTTATATCTACGTATCTATAGTTCACTTATCTGTTACAAGCAAATTTAGGAAATTTGCTTAGTATATCTGGTATCTTATTTTCATTAATAAGATATCTTGACATGTCACATAGGTTATATATTGTCTGTCTCTGTATTCCTCAATAAGTGGACAATTAAGCACATAGTGTTCAAGACAGTGACCATATGCCTGATCACATAATTTACATTTAGTTTGATCATCATCTGTGTGTCTCCCAAACTGCCAGAAGTACTTGTAACCAAGCCTAAGCCTGGCCACTACAACATCAGTCAGTCTGTTCACATTGCAAGTTGCTCCATAAACATACTTATCTACCGTTCATGATTCCATAGTGGGTATAGATCTACTCAGGATTCTAAAAACTGCTATTCCTATAACATTCATCATTATTTTTATCTTCTCTCCTAATATTATATCCCAATGCCCCCTAGACACAGTTATACCAAAGTTAAATTCTACGATCCCTTCTGGATACTCTCTTGCTAACATATCACTTTATCATGAAGGAGTAATCCAATGTGTGATGGATCCTAGCAATTGTACATTATTATTCCTTTGTCCCTAATTTTGAGTATCTAATACCTGGCTTCCCCAATGAGCATGATTGTTGGAGTCATTATATTAGCCAAGAGCCTTCAATGACAGACTATAGAATCATAATGATGATAGAGTCAAGCTCTAGGTGTCATAGTTAGCTTTAGCGCAATTAGATTGCAAACAATTCAGTTAGCAGTGTAGACGCCCAGTTGGTTAATTCCTTATGCCAACTGCAACAAATAATTATCGTTCTAACTAGGAGGGGGCAACAAGAACAGATGCATAGCCCCTGCCAGACGACTCTGTTTAGATCCATCAGCTTAGGTGAGAAATCTTTCTTCTTGAGCAGTATTGCTCTAACAAGAGAATTAAGGAAGGGATTACTAGCAATGACTTCTTGGGAGGGACTTGTAGGTAGTGGTGATATTTAAATAGCACATCTTCCATGGAGGGGTGAAAGCTCTTGTTGCCTACAGTTATACAGTTCATCGCAGTTAAAAAACTTAATGCAATTGCACGTTTTCCACAATCCAATTTAGATCTGTGTGTATTTACCTCTAGACATCTTGGTAAGATTCACTGTGACAGTGTCTGTTCGATTCTCAACTTTCTAATACCGATTACAGTGATTTTAATTTCAACAATCCTATCACTGATACTATAAATACCTCAAGCTCGCTTCCTCACATGAAAAGAACTTTTGTAGATCTGGGACAGCCAAGAATTAACCTGAGAGCTGTCATTTTTGCATTCCTCCAAGGGTCGAGGGAACTTTCTCTACTAATATCAACATGGGAGCTGCATAATCAATTAAGTACCTAACATAGGCTATGTACATCATTCTCACGATTCTCACATAGCCACCATAGTTGGGATGCTTGCCACAACAGCTTTGAGAGCATGTTAGCGCTAGCTTTGCATTTCTTGTGTTCTAAGGTTGTGTATAGTGGATTTGTTTAAGGGTACATCTACACCAAGATATCTGTAAGTTTTAACGGTAGCCTAATGATTTTCACCCTGCAAATAGAGGGTGGGGATGGTCGTTTGCTTGTTAATATCTTTGTTATTTTAGAGAAGATATTATAAGGCCTAGTCGATTACAAATTGCTTGATACTTCATTAAGGAATTTGGTTCTTATAACTAATTTGCAATCTTCTTAAGCCCTTTGTATGGTTCATGATATCATCCGCATAGGCTTATAGCTATACAGGTTTAGGTGAGGCAGGTAGAGCATTTAGGAGAAGCAATTAATCAAAAATTAAATAGCATTGGACTAAGAATCTACTCCCTTGCGGTGTACCTGAAGACATTTCTTAGAATCACTTCTGAAGCCTTGGTAAGGACAGAGATACTCTATTTGACAGTTAATCCAAATTATCCACAGAGGTAAGCTACCACCAATATTCATTTTGGCTAATTCATGTAGTAAACTGTTCTGTTTTGCAAATATCAAATTCAGATTTTAGATCAAGAAAATGGTAAAACTAGTGAGGTGTGTGCAGTGAGAAAGGTGGAAATCCAGTTCGTGGCACAACTTTTACTTTCCATGAACCCATAAGGAGGGGGGAAATTTGATGTCTATTCTGTAGTACAATCTGGTTAAGCATCATTTCTTTTCAAAAGGTTTGCAAAGACAACTAGTTAAAAGGAATCGCTTAACAAAATGTTATCAGGCCTGTAGGGCTTAGGGATGGCACAATGAGACTATAGTCCAGAAGTAGAAGAAACGCCCTCAATGTAACTGAGATTATACAGTGCCAAGAAAGGGTTATCAGCCCCGTGCCTTATAGTTTCGTGAGAATATCAGAGGTTATACCCATCCTCTCCAGGAGCATTTGATCGATCCTTTGGTTAATGGCATATCTAATACATACTCGTAAATAAGGGCAATCACTCTCATTCAATATTTTGCTCATAAAATTAATCATTTTCAACAACATGTTCTTCAGAAGTAACTCTCTAATTTTTTTCTAATAGAAATGGAAGGCTTCATGCCTGATGTTTTGGTCCAGTCATTATGAGGTCATTTGCGTTTTTCAAGAGGAAAGGATGAGCAACTTGCCATTCTTTTTTTCCTGGTTATTTATTACTACCTTTCCAAGCCAAACTCAAAGGGGTGGACCTATTTAATTCCACTAACAATAACTTTCCCTATATCCTGTTTGACTCGTAAGTTCTTCCTTTCTATTTCTTGCATTTTGTTTGTGACAGCATGGAACGTTTCTGAGCAGTCTGGGATCCAACATACACACGTATGCTTTACCAATCCTCCTAGCTGCGATGTGTTAGATTGCACAGCTGTGGATCATTTATGTATTTACATTGGTTTTTATTGTTATTTATAGTGAGGGTCTATTGTTTCCTATTCCTGCCCACTTGAAACTGTGATAACACTCCATAGTGGTAATTAAATCATCATTAAATTTTTGTGAGCCAGTGTAGGCTCGTAATTCTTATACCATTGATCCAAAGTGGTTAATATAGATGTCTCTGTGTTCTGGTTTGAGAATAAGTTTCCTCCATCTGTATTTAGCTCCTTGAATGCTGAGATGTGAATCAAGATTGACAGTTGTTTAGTCTTGGAAGTGCTCAGATAAGAAGATCACAACTATGACAGAGTAATGCATCGTTTATGATTATTACATCCAAGACATACAGATCTAGGTATGCCACCGAAATATATGAGTAGGGCTCATAGTGCCCACAATTCGGAAATTATTCATGCTCATTCAGCATCTCACTAGTTTAGTTACCATTGGTGTTTGTATAACCTCACCAATATTCTTATGGTCTGAGCATAAAAATCTTCACAAGAGAATGATGGAAGGTTCACTATTGATGCGATCTGTCAAAGCATCAGGTCGAAGCTGGTTACGCTGGGGCATAGATATTAAAAATGTTTATGGAAAAATGCGCCTGCATATACTTTGACACCATGATAACTGCATTAACTCGACTCTGCAATGAAAGGATGAATGTGGCAATTCTTTTCTGAGACATACATCACACAACAGTTGGTTGACCTTAGGTTATAAGGCAGCATATCCAGGCAAGTTTTGGTGAGGTGCTCCATCTTTTCACTCTACATCCCCCTGCAAACAGATGACATCATAATCTTGATGCACTAAATAATGATGTAAGTCAGGCACACCGCTTCCTGATGGAAGCAATGTTCCATGAAAAGATTTTTGTAATGTATCCCTTGTAGTGATAGTTATTACAATCTCTTGCTCATAAGATGGTAATAACTATTATGCTTTGACTGCAGTGTGCAACACTTAAGAGCAAATAGCATAGTTTTTACGACTTTGTATCTTCAGAAGACCTTTATTTTAAGCATTTTTTCGGCATTTTGGCAGCCGCGTTAAAAGGCAATTTTGAAAGGCAAGATTATGGGCTTCTTCTGCACTAATTGGTTGGAAGCTGAAAACGGATGAGTGGGAGCACATGACTTTTTGACATCGATCACCAAGCTCAAGAGCATCATCCCTGATTACATATATATTATAAACTTGTCAGATCTGTTCAAGATGCTCAATTTTTTCTTGGAAATTTCTAGTTATAAATATGAGGAAGGTCAGGCGAATCAATGCCTCTCCGGGGATGGCACTTCTGGGTTAGATGCTTCTTTAACACCTATCACCATAACAGGTAACCATGGTATCTTCGGTGACTTATTATGTTCTCAATAGAGTATCCTCATCATCATTCGTCATATTGAAGTAGGACCTGTGCATTAGCGACTGACATCATCCCAATTCCAGGGAGTTACCTGTGTGGTGTCCGTCTGACTGTGTAGGTGTGTGTATTGGGAGAAATACAAACTCATCCCATATTCAGTGTACCATAGGTATCTGTAGTGGCAGACCAGTAGTTCCTATATGTGCTAGCAGGGATGCTAACCTCCATCAGCGTTGTGATGTGATGCTATCGGTATCACCAGAATATGTTTGCAGTAGGTGGGGTTTCTTGACACACTTGAGGCAAGCGTTCCAGTCTCGATCAGCGCGAGGCTGTGGTAGACGGGAATGGCCCCATCCTCAGTAACCATTAAAGGACTGTTATCAGGTTTACACTCTGTAGGTTGTTGTGGGTTCTGACTGCATTCCTTGTGGGAACTGTAACCCCAACTTCTTTAACAGTAATACATTAAATTTTTGGCTTGTCAGGGCCCTACTGTGCATTCTCTAATGGAATGTTTCCAGCACACCTTACACACACCAAGAATGTAGTAATCCACAGTCTACTGCAACATGGCCATAGTGCTGGCATTTGGTAACACCTACTTATGGGGGTAGGTATCACTTCGGATGTTTAGAAACGTAAACCATCGCACACCAGAAATTCCTGGGGAGGGGCACAGACCACCCAACTGGCAATAATTTGGGATTTTCCTTAAGTCACTATTAGGCTTGATATATATGCCACTTAGAGTCAGTGGAGGGTTCCATGCAGAAGGGTGATCCACATATTATGATACTGACTGCCATTATTTAGAAGTGGTGAGTTCTGAATGAGGTCGGAAGGCTAGCTTAAATATCCCCATAAGGTGTACTAAGTAGATGCATTGATCAGCTCTTTATTCTGTCCAACAAACCACAAAGTTGTGTGTGTTTTTCCTAAAATTGATACTTGAGTTAGGATGTCTTGTTTACAGCTTCCATTAGCCATTTGCACACAATACAGGCACAAGCGGGGTGTTGTCAGGGAAGTTCAGCTTAACACATTCTTCCTTTGAAGAAAGACTTCTTGCAGCCTCTGTGCACCAAGGACGTTTGAGTAACACATATTGTGGTACAGTCACGTTGATTCGACACGTCGATCGCACTAGCCACATCTTCACTGCTCACTTTTTCTCTTTTGTTTACTTTTAAAGGTCTGGAAGCTATCTTCATTTCCATCACCTGCAGAAATAGGTTCCTGTAGAGAGAGAGAGAGAGAGAGAGAGAGAAAGTAGGTAATATTGAGCATAAAAATTAGAATTCTGACATACATCACATTAAACATGAGGTTCAAATGATAACTTCCACTTGAGATAGTTCAGGCTATTGCCACCTAATGTACCTCACTGAAATAATAATATAGCAGACATCACAATGAATGCTGAAGACAACCTCTTACCCCAACCATAGATTGTAAACAGAATTACTAAAAAAAAAAAAAAAAAAAACTTAGGTGATGTTACAATGACAATGAGATAAATCACTCTGGTCGACTTCCTTGGGCCATCTGGGTAACTCACACATTTCTATGTTATACATTATGCAAACCTAAGTGTGCAGCTTAGATAGATGAACCATACCTAAACAACCTACACACACATCGCAATACTATATATGACAAGTGTTACCAAGTACAACACAAGTGGTACACTTATATCACTTTAGAATACACTTTTGTTGATGTAAATATAGTGAGAGTGTACACCGCTGGCATAAAAAACACACTCAACTTCTCAAGTCACACCTATGGCCCAGCTTCTGGAGTTACCAGCGTTTTATAATGTGTTTAATTAATGTGTCAGTGCGTGGTCCTGCAGTCATTAAATAGGTGTATCAAAGTTAAACACTACAACCGATTGATCCCAATAGTCTAAAACAATTTACACAATGTATAACTAGAGTAATACTGATTGCAAATTGTCAAAACAACCATCCTTATTACAATTTTAACTAGCGCTAGACCACTAGATGAATGGGCAATGAGGACATAGAATGTTACAACAGGCTGACTCTTGCTTAACACAGTTGAAAGGTAACCGAAATTACCTCAAGAAAGAAAGTATTCATGAAACTGAACATTATGCAGGAGTAACTTGTTCACAGTAAAAATACAAAGCATAATTACAACACTCACACACAGATGAACACTGCAATTTGAAATATTACTGGGAACATTCAAAGCATAAAGTTTCAGTCTGAACGAGAAAATGTATTAGAACACACCAACAATGACACTCAGGGTCATAAGCAACTTAAATATTGTAACCGTATTTAAAATAGTTCGAGTTACACTGAGCAAACACTTGCTATTTAACACGATTATACAAACAACAACAAGGAACCACTACACTGAGTAGACGTCTGAAGCCTTTTCTCAAAGTCTTAATACAGGCACCCAAATGACAATTAACTGTTGCGGGAAAGCAGCACTATAACAACTTCTAGCAACACGTATAGACAGATGAATGTGCACTGTGTACAAGCAATTCACCACAAGCTTACTATGTTTATAAGTGAACCTCGTGGCATGATCCCCTCACAAATGTCAGCACTGCAATGGCTCGTCCGTCAATTGTACTCAAGCCACTATAGGAACATGGTATGCCAGCACACTGCAGAACGTATACAGAACAATGCTGGGCCTATGACAAGATAACTGCAGGCTGCCTTAGCCCGTTTCAGGCTAGCTCTTCTATGTGCCACCAACCAAGCTCAGCTTGACTGGTGCTCGCCAAGTCAGCGCCAACCACCCGGACTCCTGCACTTGCAGCAGGCAGGGCAGCACACAGGGGACACACTCGCGAAAGATACGGAGTGACGGCACAGAGGAAACGGGCACTGCCAGCACCCATGTATCCTTGGCTATGTATTTTTAACAGAGCCTCTAGACTACAAGCAAATTAGAGCGAACAGGCTGAGATTCCAACATCGAGGTGGGAAGGAGAAGGGACAAGAAAGGATATTACCACGCTAGACACAGGCAATATGGGGAGTAGCTGCCTGCAGGTCGCAGTGGCAACTTTTCAAGTCCATTCACAGGGCCACACAGTCCGTCACGAGAGAGTAACCAACCTGTACCTGACTTGTGAATTGGTAACGGCCGAGGAACACTGTTGAACGCATCAACAAAGGCAATTCTAGGTATTCAGAACAGATGTAGCCATGGCCTTCAACTGGTTGGCTTGGAGGCGCTCTTTGGCCTGTATCAGCTAAACTCGCCTTATCCCATATGTAATAATGGCGACTATAATTTAAGGGATACCCGGTGAATAGGAAAGTCTCGGAAGGGACATTCACCGTCACTAGACACACCAGTATGGGTTGTAAGTGCATTGGGTCTTTAGTGCCATTTTCAAGGTCACCCAGCAGGCCAGACATTCCTCACAAGTCATTTTAAGCCTACGTAGGTACTGATGTAGCACAATGTTCTACATTCACGAGCGTAATCCACTCAGCAAATATTACAAATCTGCAGCACTTTGCGGAACTCACCATATTCGAGTACCAGCGGGGCAAGCAAAATACACCTCTACACTGTATCACCTCGTGATAGAGGCGAACGGCTGAGTTTAAAGGAGAGCTGGGACTCCAGGAAACAGCAAGGGGCAACTGAGCACGCACATTGATTCGCCTCTCTTCACATAGTCAATATGGGCGAAAGTCCTCAGGCATGTGGATGCAGTGCCTCGCTCAAGGTCACAGGCTGATGCAGACTTCTCAAGAGTTACCACAACTGCAAATTATACTCGTAAAGACTAGTTACTGCCAAACATTGCAGAACTTCTAGCACACGTGTCTTGGAGTGAACCGACGACATTTTCAGTGACAGTGGACACCTTGTTAAACCGAACTCCCATAGGAATGCACACTCGTTCGTTATTGTCCCTAAGGTTTGGTAAAGCGATCGATTGTGAGCATTTTGAGAGGCACGAGTATGCAGGAGACTAGCAAAATTCGCCCCCAACTACACTCCATGTTGAAAGGCGAAAGGCTGAGGTCAAAAGAAAAGCAGAGGGGAGGCAGAGGCCTGTGAGGGCCTTTGCAAATAAGGAAAACTATTTCCAATGTGTTTGACCAGTATAAAATACTTAGTCACAGCTCGCTACATAAGATTCTCGACCACACTGAAGCTGTCCTTCCACCAGTTAGGATTTTATGATGACTTATCATCGGGAGAAAGGGTAGGACCAGTGAATTTAGTAAGTCCAGATCCCCAGCACACAGTCTACTCCCAGGCTCAACCACTCGAGCCGAGGACTTGCTACTAACTAGAGCAACTAACTAGATAAATTAAAATTTTAATAAATTTATTAAAGTAGTAAGGTGTCTAGAGATATTTAGCATATTAAATTAATTAGCAGCAATCAAAAATAAAATCAATCTCTCGAGTTCAGTATTATTGTGCTGAAAAGCAAATATCACATTTATAATTCTTAAGTACCGTCAGGTACATTAACAATTTAATAAGATATTAAAAATATGTAAGAGGGGGAAAAGGGGGGGATTGGGGGGGGGGGGGGGGGGGGGGGGGTATCGGTATGAGGGGGGGGGGGGGTTCAATTGTGTGTATGCGTGTAATGCTCTAAGTAGTTAGCTATGTCTCAAGACTCGAATAAACTTAAACAAGAGACTGACAAAAGTCCTCAAATAAACAACTTCCTTGACCGAACAGGCAACCCGTACAGTCTGCTTGAAACAACAAACAGAATGCTAAAGCCCATCAAGGCAATGCAATATCAAGCGACTGCGACACAGAATCAGAACAAGAGTAATATAACGACACTAAGTAGGGACCATCAGCAGATCCTCCCACTAAGTTACAAACTCCCCATATTAAATGAATCTAGGTTCAGCATAGGAAATACCTGACTGTGACAGTACACAGGAACCAGTACAAAAATAGTCAGAAGCTATAGCTAAGGACCTGAGAATGTTCAGAGTGTCCAAGCCGACACACAACTCAGTACAACGCGAAAATCACTAAGTCTATTCAATGTACAGTGAACAAAGTTCCACAGAACTAACAAGAATAATGAGACAGACAATCTGTCCAACCACCAAGCGAGTCTAGAGCAGATGACTACTTCACGAGAGGTGAGGAACCCCCCCCCTCGATCACGTGATAGCTCGTGGACAACTGCAGCTCAGAAGCCGGCAGTTTAACGAGCGACAGCGTTTGATTACAGTAGTTAAATCAAGGGCTTGAATGGCACATATTAGTACATTCTAACCAAAGTCAAATAAAATTTAAAAGTCAAATAAAAATAAAAAGTATACTTTTACGTTTGCTTTATCGAAAAATATAAGCAATATAAAATTATTGAAAGATAATATACATTTCATATATACATAATAATATTGTAAAACCCTTCAGGGGTTGCAACAGAGTATCACAGGATTCATTATTTTAGACTGAGATTAATATTTCTGTTTATGGTCAAATGAGTGAGTGAGTGTAAGTGTGAACCACCAGGTGGTATTCGTGTAGTTAGTTGCGGGGTTGTATCAGGGAGATAAGATGTTTTCTAAAAGGTAGTTTGAAGGTGATGAATGTGTCTGCAGTTCTAGAGTTCTCAGGTAGGGTATTCCAGATTTTAGGCCTTTGACATAAAATTGAATTTTTGTAAAGGTTTTGTCGGACACGGGGAATGTCGTAGAGATGTTTGTGTCTGGTGTTTTTGCTGTGGGTTCTGTCACAACTATCAAGAAAGTGTTTTAGGTCAAGGTTGATATTAGAGTTTAAGGCCTGTAGATATAGATTGCACAGTAGTAAGTGTGGATGTACTGAACGGGGAGTAATTTTTAGATCTATGAAGAGTGGGGGGGTGTGTTGCCAGGGATGGGATTTAGTGATTATTCTTACTGCAGTTTTTTGTTGGGTTTATTATTGGCTTTAGGTGTTTGCTGCAGTTGATCCCCAAGCACAAATAGCATAGGTGAGGTATGGATAAATAAGTGAGTGGTATAGTGTGAGAAGGGCATTTTGCGGCGTAGTATCGTATCTTGGAGAGGACCCCAAACCCGTTTTGGATACTTTTTTGGCTATATGCTGGATATGGGTGCTAAAATTCAGGTTGTTGTCAGGTATAAGCCTAGGAATTTTCCCCCATTATTTCTGGTATTTAGAGTGTTGTCAATCTTAATGTTAATTTGTGCATCTCCTGCTCTGCTCCCAAACATAATATAGTAGGTTTTGTCAGTGTTAAGCGTAAGTTTATTGGCTGTCATCCAAGTCGATATTTTAATCAGCTCCTCATTCACAATGGTGTTGAGGGGGGCAAGTTAAGGTGAGAGATGACATAAGTCGTGTCATCAGCAAAGAGAATGGGTTTCAGGGTTGGGATACGTTTGGAAGGTCATTGGGATGTATATGAGGAAGAGCAGGGGACCAAGGGCACTTCCCTGCGGAACTCAGTATCAAGTGGCGTGTTGCTGATGCTGTGTCTTTAATGGTGACGTACTGATACTTATTAGTAATGAAGATTTGAAATAAAACAAGCGCATGGCCTCTTATACCGTAGTGATCAAGTTTGTGGAGTAGGATGTCGTGGTCTACTGTGTCAAAAGCTTTTCTTAGGTCAATAAAAATTCCTAGTGGATATTCCTTATTTTCCAATGCTGTGTAAAGCAGATCTAGCATTTTTATGATTGCATCATTAGTGCTTTTATTTTTCCTGAATCCAAACTGGCAGGGGTTGAGTATGTTTTGAGCCATTATAAATGAATACAGTCTCCTGTGCACGAGTTTCTCAAAGATTTTGGATAGCAATGGTAAGTTAGATATTGGCCTATAGTTGTTTAAGTCTGTAGGGTCACCACCTTTATGTATTGGTGTAACCCTTGCCATCTTGAGTAGTTTCGGGAAGGTGCTAGTCTCTAGTGACTAGTAGTAGTACCAGTAGTACCAGTCTTTCGAAATTGTTCAGAAAATTGGGAAGCAAATGCCAAGATCATTTTCAGTTTTACCCAAGCAATGATCTTTGATAACTGTTTCACCTGAGATGCATGTCCAATTTAAATACAACCTGTCTTACTCACAAATTTATCCAACCAAAATTTGATGCTGCCCAATGTTTTCCCATCAAAAACTAGAGTGCAAAAAAAATTTCTCTAATGCACAATTCAATTTACAAACGAATACCTGACTACGTTGGGTTCTTGGGTTAGGTCCTTGGGAGACATGGACCTGTCTCACATGAACCAGTAGGCCTGCTGCAGTGTTCCTTCTTTTTTATGTTCACAAGTATTTTCTATTCTGTCGCTTCAGATTAGAGTGTAGATCCTAGTATCCTATCTCCTAGTAACCTATCTCCACAGGATATTCATAAAATAAGTGAATCATCCATGTATTTCCAACTTTAAATTTTTTCCCGACATGGAACTGAACTTCTCC